>CM055911.1:45335812-45587454 GCA_029582155.1 Panopea generosa | reverse complement strand
TTTTCAAATAATCGCACCACTGAGTCAAAGTTCTTGGCGATTCTTTATGGCCACCATACATCAAGTAAAACATTTTCTGATAAAGGATCGTTCAGAAATTTGCTTGCTCCTGATCCAAATTTGGAATAGAGAGAGAGGGAGGAATTCAATATAAAATATATCATCTTTCCAAAAATACGTACAACAAGTATCATAAGTGCAACTAAAAATAAAAAAAAACACTAAAAATGATTTGAGTAGGCAACTTTTTTTATGGAAAGGTAGACAGCAAACAAACAATTTTTTAGTTATTGTCTTACTATATATACATCCATGTTTTACAATGAATTTGTCGCAAACTAAGAATACATATCTTATCTAGAAACTGTGAACAACACTATCAGGAAGTCTACACTCTTATACAGGTCATGCAACTGTTTCAATTATAATTCTAAACATGTGTTTTTCTCGAGAGCTGAGAACACCAAAAGCAGAGAGACTTCATTAACAACATCAGAAAACATATTGGTTTATGCCAGTAAAATTCTGGTGTCATCATCAGTTCAACATCTGTAACTTCTTTAACTTATTTTAATTTGTCTACAGGTGAAACTTGTTATCTCAATATCGCTCGAGTGGATATTCCGCTAGTGTCAACATTTTTGCAATCTCCAAACCCCCCCCCCCCCCGCCCTCACCCTCTTTGTGTATGTAAATATATTCCATTGGGTCGATATTGTCTGTGTCAATATTTCGGATATCTCGATCCCAGTTTTAGTTCCCGACTGATCATTTCACACCTTTAATTGAAGGTTTCTCTTGATATAATCATTGTAGACATAATCATTTACGATGTGTAAAAATTACATGAACTTTTTCCCAGTTTTTAAGACACAACAATAATTAACAGTTAATGGCAAAGGTGTGTTTTAATGCCTGACATAATGTTGCAAACATCATGTCAGCGATTTGGGTGATTGTATGTAAATCATTTGATTCAATCAATCAGTCGTAACTTGTATCTCACACTGATGAGAAATTAAAAGAAAGGTCCGAATATCAGTATTTATCATGACAGTGTAATTCTACTGCACAGACCGTAATATGAAAGCGAACGTACAATTGATGTACCACAATTATCAGGGGATGAAAATAAATATTGATCTTGAGACAAAATCTATGTCAATATTCAGATATCTCGAGGTTTTTTTTGGCAGTCCCTCCAATATCGAGATAATGAGTTTCGATTGTACACATAATAACAAATCTTTATTTAATGCTTTGCATTGCATTTAGGTTACATTACATGTTACCTATTCCAAATAGGGTAATATAAAAAAATCTGTCTTAAAATCAAAACAAAAGGACAACACAAAAGTGGCCTTTAAAACAGGGTAGATTATAAGTAATTCATCAAGGCTCACTCCATCAAAATTATGAACACATATAATAAAGGTTAATTCCTTAAAAGATATGACCACTAACACAGGTATGATATATCTATAAATCAACATATGCACTAAAAAAAACCACAATACACATTCTAATACATGTATATGGCGACCTTATAGCAAATAAGTTACATGAACTTCATTGGTGAACACGGATAGCTGAAACACCACATATATCTCTAACTACATTTCTGTCCCGGCCCAATTCCTATTTCAATGTATACACATGTATGTTAAACACTACTTGGCTCGAACAACCCTCAACTCGAACTATTTTGTCCAGTTCTGTCAGGTTCAAGCCATTGAAGTTCTACTGTATTTGAAAAACAACAATATCTAAATAGGCATGAAAACAAAATATTGTTAGCCCCACTGTGGATTTATATTGTAAGTACTGTAAAATGTTTTGCCTTTTTTTATTGTAAATGTTTACCTCAAGTGAAATTGAGTACAAAGAACAGGACTGCGTTCAGTTCACTTAAACATTTAATTTGTTTGCAAACAAAAGTGAACTGAACGATATGTTGGCTTAAACGTTTGCTAACAGATAAAACCCTCTCGTGTTTAATCACGTGGAAAGTGAAGGGAAAATGCCGAGTAGACCGAATTCTGTTTACTTTCATTTATTAGGTCACCGTTTGCGTTTATAAATAGAATAAACATGTTTAACAGTGTTAAACGCAGCCCTGACATTAGGAGACCTTCATATCTGTAAATTATGCTCAATCTGGAAACATTAGATGTTTGAAGTAGACGACATTTCCGATAACAAGGAACAGTTTGATGTTAATTGTTTTTTTTTCACTATAACACAACAGAATGTGGGATAAAAGCCCCATTTGTGATATTGTTCGTTTGTTTGTTTGAATATTTAACATCACTTTTAATGCCATGAGGGTAACAGATGATTATTCAACCTAACCACTTTTTCCTGGGATCTCGCATGTTAACCAGTAATCGAACAAACCCTATCTCTACAAATAACTGATGACTTTCCCACTTGAATCAGTAGTGAGAGACGAAATGATTATGACACCCATTGCCATATATCACTCATCAGAGACTTTGGCCAGTGTGGAATCGTACTCACGACCGCTGGATCGAGCACATCCATCTCCTCTGTCATGAAATCACACTGTTTCTTTTAAAAACTACCATCTATATAATGCCATGTATGTATATGTACCCCGCCAACTTCATAATTTTATCAGTTTGTTTGCTAAAAAATACTTTAAAAAATTACTTTTCATGCTATTTGTGTTGAGTTTAACTATAATTTTCTCAATATTTATGTTTTTATTGCTGACATCATTACTCGAGGATTCAAAGCAACACTGTTCTTTCTACATATAGACAAATAACGAAATAAAGCAGTGTTGTGTTGACCCATCAAAATGTATTTGCCTTTAAAAAAACATGCGCTAAAAATATATCACTCAGGATGTTGAAGCGATGTCTACATATACATCACTGCTATAGCTAAATGTTATATCTGTAGCCATCGTCGGATACCCAAGGTGTCAATTCCGATACTCTCCATCCATCACCCATGGGAAATTACACTAGCTCTGTGTCATTTTATTTGAACTGAACAGAACAAAATATAGCTAACGTCAACAACGGCAGTTGAATAAAACTAGCGTTGTAATTGGAGAACGTTCCCTTTATGAAATGTGAAGGAACCAATCATATGGTTGCATATCGTGACTTGGTAGAAACGACGCAAAGCTAGTGTAATATCCCACGGGTGATGAATGGAGAGTATCGGAATGGATTACACGTGAGTATCCGACGATGTTCTGTGGCACACTGTAATTATACTCGGCAGGTAGGTAATACAGCCATGCCAACAGATTATCTCTACCAGGGCAGGGATTGTTGGGGGGGTGGGGGTGGAGGGGCGATGATCAAGATTATAAGAATCTTACACGAGTTTGAGGTTCGGATTGAAAATTCTGTCCTGAGGAATACCTGGCAGGAACGAGTCTCGGACAGAATTTCTACCCGAGCCGAAAATTGTCATGTAACATCACATTTCTTGCATATCAAACACATTGTATAATTATTTTAATTAAATTATCACTATATTTTTACCATGCTGGCTTTTAAGACGTCAAATTAGATATGTTTTAATACGATAAGTCATAAATGGTTGCAACGTCACAGGAGGGGGTAAGATGAGTGCACGGAGGGAGTGTAGGATGAAAAATCCGTACCCCCCCCCCCTCCCCCCCCGAGTCCTGTATGCAAGATAAATATTTATAAGGCATGATGTTGTATAGTGCAACAAATTGCACATCTCTAAGGAGCCATTTGACGATAAATTAATTTGTGTGTCCTGAGTAATTGTCAGCACATCAAATATCAAATAAAGATAAAGCTGTCCACTCAAGCCTTATCTAATCAGGATCAATGTTGTGATGATGGTAGACTGACAAAAATGAAAGAAAGGGAGGAAACCGAAGCATAACTGCTTGTATTCTAAATCAGATTTAACTCCCTTTGTACATACTACTTGTTGCATACTACCAGATTATATTAAGCAACACATCCACGATTGAACTTTTAAAAAAAAAAAAATTAATTGAGTTATGAGCACATTTCCCATACAAACATATGATCAATTAGCTGTATATGAGCATATAAACACAATCCGGAACAAAATGATGCCCAAATTATAATGAGTGACTAACACTTTATAAAACAAGCGTGTAACTCACAAGAGTCAAAAAAATTGTCAAAATGACTTTCATGGCAGGTAAAGTACACTACGCACTAAAACGTGAAGTTTTTTAATACGACTCGCATAATTCAATTTGAAGCCAAGTTGGAATCCTCGGCAATTTAAAAATAATTTATAATGCGTTTGTCACGCTTTATAATTTGGACATCTTTTTTTATAATTCTAAAGCGTTCTGGATAGTGTTTGTTAGCACATATACAGCTCACTGACCATATATTTATGTATGGAAAATGTGCTCACAACTCAATTGAAAATCTTTTTAAAAAAGTTTAAACGTGGATGTGTTGCTTTAAGTATCACAATTAATCGGCAAAAAATAAGCTGCCAAAAACTGTTTGCTATGATAATGAAAATTATACAGTTTGGGAAAAAAAAAACTTAAAAATTTGAAATGCCAGGAATTTTTGAATTTACGCACTCTTAATCGAAATCAAATACATATGGATCTTCAGCAAGCTTAAAGCGGCTGATAAATGGTAAACTGCCAAACCTGTCTTAAGCAACCAGTCAAGGAAAGGAGCAAAAGTGTCCTTTTAAGACAGGTTGCTTAATACAAGTTAATTTGCTCTGAAAGGATAGAAGTGCGAAAGAGCAAATATGGCTGCTTAAGACAAGTGACTGCTTATTAGAGGTGGCTGCTCATACAGGGGTGAATGTATATTTAGCACACTGAAAATTACAGAAAACAATTGTTAAACAACAACCTCTTCTTTAATTTCTCCTCGTCAAGGCATATTAAAGTTTTTGGGGCTTTAAGGGAACAACTGTGTGATTTCATTTCATTCAATTCCATGATCAGCTACAGAGAAAATGACTTAATTTCAGATTGAAGATAGAATGAAGGATGGACATCATCAAACATGAATCTGATCAAACATAATTACGGACATTTACAATTAGCCCTAGTTACACAGGCATCCTGTCTCTGCATGGCTGGTGACAGATAAGGGGTGATTAAAGATGTTAAATCAATCCGACACATGGATTTTCCATGGGTTCTCTGGTATCCTCTCCGTCTGGACCATATTTACACTTTCACCTGTGTCTTCAAGGATTTCTTAGCACTTGAACTGTATTCCACTTATATGTAAAATAAGGAAAGTTTATAGTCTTGATATATGACCTAACTGTCGGTCAAATATCTGATGCTTTCTCAATAGCAATAATATTATCACTATTTTAAACAGCTAGACGTCAGATTTTTTCCAAGTTAATTTTTTTTTAACATTTTTTTAACTTAACACTTATCGCTACTCCTTTTATATGCTTCAATTTTTTATCATATCATATCATCACAATCAAGAGTTTTGCGTCACAATCCGAGGGTTTTGCGTACATGTTTTTCAGCAATCTCTTCAAATTTGTCTCTTTCATCTCTCTCACATCTTGGCAGCATCAACGTTGGCAGCGCTTTCGTCATTGGGCTCTGCAAAGCAGTTAACAAATTTCTAGTAATAGTATATACTTTTTTTAATGAGGTTTAACGCCATTTTCAACACATTTCAGTTTATACAGGTATGGCATATCCAGTTTTATTGGTGGAGGAAAACTCAAAAGGAATCTGGGTAGAATCACCATCTTTCCGCAAGTAACTGGCAAACTTTCTCACATAAAGTGTTTGGAGTGAGCAGGACTCAACTCTACGACGTAAGTGGTGAGAGGTAAGTGATCTTGAGACGGCGCCTTGGACCACTCGGCCACGGAGGCCCTTCTCCAGTAAAACAAACATGAAACAACAGATGAAAGAGTTGATGATGAGATGATATCTAAATAATTCATGAGTCTGTTTTCTTCTGTCATTAATTAGGTCTTCCGTGGCAAAGTGGTCTTAGGACTCACACCACTATTATCTCCCTTGAATACACTGGACCCACAGATGCAGGAAGTGGAAGTAGAACTTCCTATTTCAGCGTTTACTATTGCAGCAATTGATTTTATCCTACCATGTGGTAATGGTTAGTATTTTGGAAATCACCACTAAAAATTAGATGCCGGTCCCAGATTTCTAGAGATTCTGGGACATTTGAGAATTGATGGTTCGAAATGAATCATGGGCGAATAGTTATTTAACATATCATTACTCTTGAAATAGATAGGTATCACAAAATTATTGAATTTAAAAACAACAAAAAAACAAACTGGTCAATGTATGATTATTTTTCTTTATACATGTAATAGCAGATCTTGTACCAGTTAAGAATTTGAGCCCACACACATGCTGCAGATTTTGCATTGTTCACCGTATTTTGGGCATAAATGTTACAAGGGCCCTATAAAGGAAATGTTATAGTGGTGTTGTACGACGCTTAGACACTGTCTCAAGTTGCTAACCATTCACTGCTGACTGTTGTGTTTAAGGTCCCAAACACTTTATGTTAGAAAGTTTTTCCAGTTACTTGCAGATATAAGGTGGTTCTACTCTAGTTCATTCTAAGGGAAAGCCACTGTTCTAGTTTTTAAATAATTTAATTACCACTTCGAAGATTTCACATATCTGTCAGCAAACGGAAAACTGAAATATCTTCACACTCCGTGTGGATGGGCTCAATCATTTGAATGGGGGAAACCATTTTGGTATCAAAGTTTGCTGGGACAAGTTTCACTGAAGCTGAGAATTTTCTCATTTCAAAAATATTAATTTCTCTTGGTGATAACCTGAACTCATTACGCATTAAATGACCACAAAAAATAACAAAACTTTATCCATTGGTTCAAATAACATTCAAATTGATCACTTAAATAGATGTTTAGTGAAACCGGGGGCCAGGCTGCGTATTAGAGATTGTAAAGGCCACTTCCTTTTCCGGGAGCGACCTGTATATAGAGATGAAAGTTAAGGAAAATTACAGAATGGTTGAAGTTTTTTTCTGTTGTTTGGCATGTTTGTAAATGGACCAAATGATTTGTTTCCTAGAGGCTGTTGCATTTGTACAGATGCCTATTGGTGATCTGCAACATATAATTATTCAGAATCAGTGATCTATAACCTAGAATTATTCAGAATTAGTGTTCTCTAACTGATTATATTCAGAATTAGTGATCTTCAACCTATAAAAAGAAGTGGTTATCTACAACCTGTAAGTATTCAGAATTAGTGATCTGCAACCTATGATTATTCGTAATGAGTGATCTGCGACCTATAATTATTGAGAATTTGCAATTTGCAACAAATAATCATTCATAATTAGAGATCTGCAACCTAAAATCATTCATTACAGTTGGTCGCATCGTACACACCTGCCAACATACTGACAACCGATAACAGGATTTTCTCCACGCTCTGTACGGGACTCCATCTTTCAGCACTAGTCTCGTACCCCATTGGGTCATCCCCGGGGGCATGAAGTATTGATATACAGACTCGCCCATCAGGGTAAACTGAAAGTACAAATGTAGATATAAACAGTAGTGCAGGCTGGGAGTCAGTTTAAAGTTACTATTGATAATAATGTCAGTTCAACTTATCAAAGATCAAAGGCAATTGGTTTAAAGCAATTTTAATAATGAGCTTGGAACACTGGTGTCTTAACCCTTTACTTCATATAGACGCCTTTGGACACCTCTAATACTGAAAGCATTAATTCACCACATATCAGCAATAGGTGAATTATGTTTATATAACTGACAGAGTGGAAAACAGTGTTCAGATTGCTTGATACGATTTATAATATATCAGGAAAAAAAGCAATAAATGTTTTAAAAAAAAAAAGAAGATTTTTAAATTGGTTTAAATACATCTCATTATCATCATTGAATAAAATCCAAATGACTTATGTATGTAAAATCTACCAAAATGTTTTAAATCACTTTTTAAATCGGAGTGTTAAACTTGAAACGAAATCTCCATTCTAAAAATAGACAGTTTTTAAATACTGGCAGACAACCATTGCATCGTCATTTGGACTTTTTCTGTGATGTCACAATTTTAACTACATGTAAACCTGTATAACGGATCAAATAGAAATCAAAATGAAATCAAACTCATTTAATACATCACAAAATATGTTGTAATTCTAAGTAGGAAATCGCTTTTCGATATACATGTAGGTAACTATTTTGGCATGTTTAAATAGATATCCTTTTGGCAATACGTGGTCACTGGGTATATATATAGGCATGATATGTTGTAAAAAAATGTTTAAAGCCAATTTTAAAATTTTGAAAAATCCTGACAAATTCCCTTTAAATAATGACATGTCAGAAACATGCTTTGTATGTGTGACTTTTTACAAAAACTTGTTTATTCCTGTAAAAAAAAAAAATTGCAATTTTGTTAAATTGTCATTATTAAGTTATATATCTGCATGATGCAATTTAAATTAAAATACTCCTGTTTAAGTTCTGTTATCTTTCTTCATGTTTTATGTTGCAGTATTTCAGTTATATAGCGAAACTTATCATCGTTCCTGGGTTCTGCAAGGCGGTTAACCTGTATTAAACACACCTCGTATCTACAAGTCAATGGCTACTTCCCCACATGTTTAGAAGCAGGAAACTCAGGACCACAAAGTTTATAACCAATCATCACAGATAATTTAGCCAGACAGGGATTCAAACTCATGACTTTCAATTGACAGTCACATGCAAATCTGATTGAGCTATATACACAGGTAAAAATGCCATGCATGTAAAACATACAATTAACATATGTTTTGTCCCAACATTTCATTTATGGCTTTTTTGCCTTTGTTTACTGTATGTATACAGGCAAACAGATTTTTTTGAAGGTAGAGGTCATTACTCTGGTAAATTTTTGAAAAGCATACCATTTTGTACATCTGTGGTTAGTGCTTACACAAATACAATGTAAAAATGTATTTTATTTCAGATTCTGCCAGACTGTATCATTCTAAATGTGGTGGTATCTTACAAGTAAAATTACACAACTTTCACAAAAAAAACAAAACATACTGTTTGGATGGAAGAGCTCACACGTGAATTTCATCTTCGGAGGTCCGAGCGGGTAATCAGGAGGGAACGTAAGCCTGGCTGGAAACACACCTCCTTCAAAACATGTCCCTTCAGGACCCCTGTATAGTAGTAACAATACAAAGTGTCATAAGTGTCAGAAAGTTGTATAAACATTTGTCCTTTAAATTGATTGGTTGATTGAATATTTAGCGTCATTTTTATGCCATAGAGGGCTAACAGTTAACCTAACCACTGTTTCCTGGGATTAACCAGTACTCGAGCACACCCCATCTCCGCAAATGAC
The DNA here is from genome assembly GCA_029582155.1 of Panopea generosa. NCBI lineage: Eukaryota > Metazoa > Mollusca > Bivalvia > Adapedonta > Hiatellidae > Panopea > Panopea generosa. Next base: position 45,578,066 of record CM055911.1, on the reverse strand, counting down.
TGATAACTTTCCCACTTGAATCAGTGGTGAAAGATGAATGATAATGAGACACAATGTTGTATATCAATCATCACAGAGACTGTTTCCGGGTGGGGATTCGACTTCACGACCCCTGGATTGATAGTCAGACGCGTAACCGACTGAGCTAATTGAGTCCGGCTTGTCCTTTAAAGGGAATATAGCAGGAAAAAACTCTATAAAAGTCTTGAAAGATAAACTGGATAAAAAGCATCTCATTGTCATTAATAAATAAAATCTGAATGTTTTGTTTTGACAGATTCACCAAAACATGACAAAAATTGATATTTCAATCGGAGCATTAAACTTAAAACGTATGTATTTGATGAATGTACAGTATATTATTCAACAGAAACAAATAGAAAAATAAGAAGAACATTATACATACATGATGAAGGCTTCCCATTCAAAGAAGTTTTCTTCATTCACTGGACCCGCTATTATGCCTTCTGGAGGGTTCAGCGTGAGCTCTGAAATAAATTTACCATTAATTACAAAACGATCACACATGCAGGGCTGGAAAATTCAACTAGTTCGCTCGCCATGACAGGTGAACATTTGGTCAGGACAAGTAAGACTTAAGAAACTGACCTTATCATTTAAAGCTTTCAATTAAAAATGATCGAAAGGGAGGATGAGTAACTTTCATCAGAAATTTATTTCAAGACCTTTCACATGACAATGCAGCCTTCCAGAAAAACTTTAGAAAGGTTCTAATTTTACTAGGCATTGATATAGTTTTCACCCAAATTTACTTTATTTTTCAGCTGCACTATGCACATAAATTAAAAACCTGAGAATAGTTTACCAACTCAGACCACAGCATACAGTATACTGCAGCTAATAAAATTGATAGTCCTCTTTTTGTCATTGCTTGACTTGGTCAATTGTATCATCAATAAGATGTAAAAATGGGTCTAATGATGAACTTGCTGGAGGGCTGATGATCATTAAAAAAATTTTTTCAATTTTTGAAAGTTCTAACGGACCTAGCTCAAGTTAAATTACATGGGTCTGACAAAAAGCAAAGGTCTCCAACCTTAGATTTCCACTTTTTTTAAATTCTGCCCCTTCCAGTTACAAACAAGTGTATAGTAGTTAAACAGTACGAGTAATTTAAACATTTTAGAAGTAGTATTAAATGAAAATAAAAATATTACCTGCACACTATTTTAATGAAATTTCACTTAACTTGAGATACAAACATGATGCAAATATGGAAATAAAATGCTCCAGTATTGGGAAGAGGCCCAGGCCTTCGAGATTGGGGAAATAAGTGCGAATTGGGGGAAATTGGGATTTTTTAAAATTCATTTTTGGGGAAATTACAAAAATTAGAAATCCCACTGCTTGAAGTATAATGTTTATTTCTATACAAAATGTCTAATTTTACTTATTGAAAATATATACAACATAGTAGTTCCTCACACTTTTACATACTTTTCTACAATGTCTTATGATTCATATTCAAAACAAAGTAACTCCTGTTTCTCTGAACAATCTCCCAACATCCTAACAATTGGACCGCCACTAACTAATTGAAATCCGAAATCCCTATCCCTAATAATCCAATCTAAAAGACCCAATTAATAATCATCAAGCTTTTATGAACGCTGAGCTGGGAGCATTTCACCTCATGTGACCCCAACATGCTCCTGTGACCCCAATCATCTCCGAACATGTGAATATTCTTCAGTATACATATTACCTGAGCTGGGTGCATATATTTTCACCTCATGCTTTGAATAAAACAAACCATAACAGTACTATGGATTGAATTTGGTGACTCCAGTCTAAACAGTTACTGAAATACGAGCCAAACACAAAAACTTTTCATTCATTCATAAAGTTCAAGGCCATCAAAAAAAGAGATCTATGCATTATTAGCCAAAAATGGACCAAATATGGTAACTCCAGACCAAACATTTTCTGAGAAACAGAGCTAAACACAAAATTATGTTAGGTAGGCCAAGTCAAAAATTAAGAGTGTTATTTGCTGTCTCCTCACCTACCAATCAAAAAGTTGCCTACTTAAAAAAAAGTCAAATTTTGGATTGAAAAAATCCCCTACCCAGTTTTATAAAAAAAACTAGAACTGGAAGACAACAAAGAAGAATAATATTACTTAATGCTGGTCCAAATTATTTGTCTCTAGAGATCAAGGTTAAAATCACCCGAAAAAAAATGCTGCATGGTTTCAAGTAGAACCACCCATTACACAACTACACAACTACAGGCTGAATTTGCTGACTTTAGATCAATCGATTTCTGAGCTGCTTTAGATCAATGCAAAAAACTTAATGCTGAATTGTTGATTCTGCCACATATTGAAAAGAAACAACTGTCTCTGTTTTCTTGAAGAAAAGATTGATTGATTGAATACGGTAATTAGCATCATATTATGCCATCGAGAGCTAACAGACGACCAGTTAACCTAATCACTGTTTCCTAAAAGGTTAACTAGCACTTGGGCAAACCCCCATGCAAATAACTGATAACTTTCTAACTTGAATCAGCATTGAGAGATGAATGATAATGATACACAATGTCATATATCAATCAATCATCATGGAGACTGTTTCAGTGTGGGGATTTGAACTCAGGACCCCTGGATTGATAGTCGGACGCGTAACTGACTGAGCAAATAGATCCGACTTAAAGTACAGAAGAAAAACCATAAATTTTCAACTCCATTTCCAGCACATTGTTTATAAATTTTATTGATGGAGGAAGACCTCAGAATGAATTTCCACAAGTAACTGACAACTGACAACTGACAAACATAAAGTTTTTGAATCACGCTGGACTTGAAACCACAACTTAATCGGCGGGAAGACAACAGTCTCTAAAGCATTCAGCCACAGAGAATCTTAAATACATGTTAACAATTTCTTAAATATCAAGTTTAAGTAGAGATTGATATCTCCCTATAGTTACACACTCCCAGGTGTAAATATTGATCTGTTGCATGAACAGTAAAAAAAATTGTACTTCCTTCTTGAAATTGACTATAATTTGACACAGAAAAGTTTTATCTTACTAACCACATGAATTGTATAACTTCCTGTTCTGTATGTTTAAACATGTAATTTAATGCGTTAAAGCAGGTTTTTTTATTTTTTTGTTTTAAGCATGTTTAACGCCTTTTGAAATATACATGTACGTCAGTTTATATTATGGCATATCCAGTTTTATATGTAAATGAGACCTCAGAACGAGTCAAACCATCGTCCTCCTGCAAGTAACTGGCATATTTTCACACATAAAGTTTTTGGAACAAGTGGGACTCAAACCTACAACCATAGATTTTTTATATTTTTTTCACAAAAAGGGAGTACTGAAGCACACCTATCTCCACAAAGTAATTGATAACTTTCCAATTGAATCAGTGGTGAGCGACAAATGGCAATTAAGCGCAATGCAATATATCAATCATCATGGAGACTGTGGCCGGGCGGGGATTTTAACTAATGAGCCCTGGAAATGATAGTCAGTCACACTTACAATTGAGCAAACTGGGTCCATCACACACATATATATATATAGAAAACAATGTCTTGTGCCAAAAATATATTTTAGGTAAATCTATTCTAGTCCTTTAAAAAATTAAAACCAATTTGGACAACATTTAGTTTTAGTGTTCAATCTTCTGTTTTGCCAGTTTAACGGAATTACCGGTATGCCATAAGGGCCATTATGAATTAATTGCTAGATTATCATCCAATTTTTTCTTAAAAAGGGGAAAGGATTGGGGAAGGACTTAATTTTTATTTCAAAATTTTATGTTGTTAAATTTTTTTTTTAAGAAAATAAAATTGCCGGGACGCATGGAATTTAGGGGGTGGGCAGGGATGATAATCTAACAATTTTTTATTATGGCTTATATAGTAAACCTCTTCGTATTTTTCAAGTCCTGTTACATTGGCACTCAACGAGGGACTGTGACTAAATATATTTTATATACAGGACTTAATTAAGAGCCTCTGAGGTATGATGAACAGCCTAACAAAATACTACAAAATTCATGACTTGCTAGCTACAGGTCCATCTCACTAACATATATTTGCTGCAAGATGCTTGCACATGTCATCCATAGCCAAATAATGGGGCACTTTCAGTACCAGCCAGATGATACATGACCTTGGCTGGAAGACATTGTAAGAATGCCACGTCAGCGCGAAGTTTGTAAGTTATGGTGCACAGAATCTTCCATTGATTCATAGATATTCCCTCAGCATTCTTTCGACCAGCGTCCCTCAACACAAGAGACACACTGATGTTCCTGGTCCCATTCTGAATAGTTGGCATCTACGACACTCATTTCCCTTGGGCTCCAGGCTGTGGAACAGCCTTCCCAAGTGCACCCACACAGACAACACCTAAAGACTTTCAGCAGAGAGCTGACCACTGCATTGAAGGAGGACATCGTGTTTTTGGTTTTAATCTTAATCTTGTACAAACATGCGCCTCACAATTGCATTTTACCATACTAAATTCACAGGCACTATCTTACTATAGCTTTTGGATAGCTATATATAGTAAAAAATGGAAAGGTAGGACACTTCAAAAATACCAAAATCACTGAATCCATGACCGATTTCAATAAAATAAAGTTATAGCGTACGTAGCAAATAATATTCTAAACATATACATCATGTAATAACAACAGATAGGTCGTGTTTTGCCTATAAAATTAATATTTTACGTTCCTAAATGAGTCCAACATTTGCCTTGCATAGTTATTTCCGGTTGCCAGTGCAAATATCATGTATGATTTTGATTGGTTATCAGGTGCCGTTTGATAGATGGCGGGTAATACGTTTTCGGTCATTCCGTACACACACGACAATATTAAATTATAGCTGAACATTATAAAACAATAACTATTAAATTGTTGTCATCAAGGGTATATCGTTTGACAAGTTTTCATGTTTATTATGTAATATTTTTGTTATATTCTAACCAAATTTCAAACTTTCAAAATGTAAGGCTTATACTGGTCATACCTTATACTGCGAGTCTAAAAAAAAATCAAGTATAGAATGGCATCAATACTAAACAGTAGTAAGGTTACTTAAGTGTGCTGAGTAAAAAACAGTTGTCGATACGAAATGCAAACAAATGCCGAAGCTAGCGCAATTTGGAGCTTTGCGCACGTTTTCCCAGATTGTTATTATACGGGCATTCGCGGAAATAGGTATATCGTGGTATTAGGTATACAAGGGATAAATTTTGGCTAATCATGCAATGACGACATTTTCAATCCGTGTCAGTACTGGATGTGTACAGCCATTGTAAATGTAAAACTTGGATTTCACGGGAATATGCATATTTCTTGCTAATTACTGTTTTCAAAGAGATCAACATTAGTAAGTAGGTTTATTATGATTTGTCGACTGATTTAATTTAGGTTTTCTCGCTTCATACCATATATGGTCATTTTGAAGTGACCTACCTTTCCAAAACCTTCAGTAAGAGGGCCTGTGACTAAAGTGTACGAAGATGCCCCAAAGTGCTACTTTTTGCAGTAACGGAAGAATGGAATTGCAAAAATAGACACCTACGTTTGTATTCCGCCATTAGGCGTTTTAGAGCTGATCCTGCCATTTTGCTTGACAAGACAATATGTCGAGATAATAATTATTTTAACAACAAATGCATATTCTTTTGGCCAGAGTGGCAAATATTTACGAAGTCCAACTCTTTCTTATGAAGTCAAAATTGATCCTAGGGAATATCGCCAAAAGACAAGCGATTTGATTGGCTTATCATCAAATATTCAGACCAACCAAACAAGCTGTAACAACTTCATCAGCCGGATAATGGCGCATGTTGTCTAATTGCTAAATATTTGTAGCCGTTTTTAGGGTTGATTCCTGAGGCAACATTTACTTTAATCGATGAAGACGAAATAATCAATCTTTGTTTGAAATACTTTTACATTTTGGATAAACACAAAGTTTTGTTTTCACACGAATTGTTCTGTGGAATATGACTGTCAAATTAGCGGTTTTCGTTTTCCATTGAAATTCTGTTACAATTATCGGACTTTTTACTTGGATAATTCATTCCAGACAATCGTGTTTGTAAATTAAGTATTTACAGGCATGGCACAACAAGCTGTAGATTCGATGAAAATGGCTGTAAGTACGATATAACTAGATTAATATTGAAATATTACTTCTTTTGTGCTCTAATTTATGTCTAGACCGAAAGGTCACGACCCTTTAAATATCACGTGGTTATATTTAGGATTCTTTCATTGGCTGGTGACCATTTTAACTTGACCCGCCAAAAACAAAATGGCTGAATGAAGTTGTTTAAATCTGTTTTTAAAATCGTATCAAAAACAGCAACATCGACGAATTTTCCACTGTTTCACCGCTTGTCAGTATTCCCAGTGTTGATATTAGTTTTAGACACGAAATTCAAAGAACAATGGCTACATCAGGGCCTTTGAAGGTAACAATTTGTGTTTTCCTGATCACTTAATTTGAATTTATTATTTTTGTTGGACATCGAAATCATCTAAACATACATGATTGAACTTCAGCAGACAAACTTCTGAGGAAATTATTGAGTGTATATAATCAATAATTATAGTGTTAATGAACATATGAATGTGTCAGGCCTTCTAAAATTGCCGGTTTTTGGACCGATTTCTGAAGTTAAAAATCGTTTTTTGTTTCAAAGTTTAATAAAAAATCGGTCCAGATATTTTCTATCGGTTATATAAAATCTCATAAATTGCTCTTACCATGCCAAACTGACCTGTGAAATCGCCTTGCAGCAATATCATTTGACCCAATAATCTGATTGTTTTGTCACCTACTGTGCGAAATGTCAATTTTGACTAAACCATTAAGGATATTAGGGTGAGTTTATCGAAAAAGTCTGTCGCTATGTAACACACTTTCAATGTGTGATCAGCGACCCATAGGGTTCTGTCGGTTCATCAAAAGATTGTGTTTTCGTCCGTAATTTCTTTGTAGCCAAAGCTGGGACGGTCGGACCAAATATTGTTTGCGTAATTAAAATATTTGATAAAATGTGCAATGTTACTTGTTTGTTTCATTTTTTAAAAAAAATAACTTAAATTATATATTCGAGCTGGATCTGGTAATTGTACGTAGTGGATAGCTATAGCACAATGCATATAAAAATTTGGATGAACCATTACATTGGTTTCCACGGTGAATATTTCACGCAGCTTCGGGTACTTGCGACACTTCCAGTTTGATCGAGTATTTTTAATATAATGAAAATTATTCAGTAAAGCGGAAACATAATGTTAAATCAAAGAAATATTAAGGTCATTTTCTTAAAACTGACTTGTCCTCCCCAAATAATCACTCTTGGAATTTTCCAGTCCGAGGGAGGATGAGTAGCTTTTATAAGAAATTTCGAGCCCTGCCATTTTATAAAGATCCTGTAATTTTCAACAGGACTGCTGTTGATGACCTCACCATTCATTACACCGTGAAGCAAACTCGTGTGAAGAACGGGTGATTTGAATTTTACTAAAGCTCTTTTCTTTTTACTGTACAGTATAAAAAATTACATTTTCTCTTATAATGCTCACCTGCTCGTGAGAGTCTTTTAAATCTATTTAAATCATGTGGGCAAGGGGGAGGGGGATCTGAAAATAATGTCTTTGTTATTTAATCTACTGTGTTGCAAGTAATTCAAATTAGCTGATACTTGCACAGAAAGGCGATACTTTTATGATCATGTTGTAAGTAGGAACTGATTATTAAAATGTGCCAGTTTTTGTTTTCATTGTGTATAGGAGGAAAAAAGATGATTTTATATAAATTTTTCAATGATTTTTTTACAGAGATGTATCAATTTTCTTTACTAAAAATGGTAAAAAATGTCATTTGGATTGGGAGGTAGCCTATTAAGGCCTCTTGTTTAGGCCATTATAAATTAATTGCTAGATTCTCATCCAAATTTTTCGTAAAGTGAGGATTTTTTTTTATTATTTATTTTATTTTTTCATAAAATGAAAAACAGTCGGAGCCGCATGAAAATAAAGGGGAGGTGGGGATGATAATCTCGCAATTAATTTATTATTGCCATTATAAGATAAAAAAAAATACCTTGTATCTTATTACATTTCAGGCCATGTTTGATAATATGAATAAGAATGCAGGTGGTAAGGGTGATGGCGCTAAACCGAAGAAGGAGAAGAAGGCAGCAAAAGAGAACATGGATGAATACTTTGTACAGGATGCTGAAGGTGGAGACAGCAAGCCAACCAAGAAGAGACTGTCCATAGAGAGGATTTACCAGAAAAAATCTCAACTGGAGCACATCTTGTTGCGTCCTGACACTTATATAGGATCTGTGGAACATATAACACAGGTATTGGCTATTCTGGGATATCTCATAAAAATAGATAAAGTGTTGTTCTACTGACACTTATATAGGATCTCTGTGGAACATAAAACACAGGTATTGGCTATTCCGGGATATCTCAAAAAAAAAAGATATAGTGTTGTTCTACTGACACTTCTATAGGATCTCTGGAACATATAACACAGGTATTGGCTGTTCTGGGATATCTCATAAAAAAATAGATATAGTGTTGTTCGACTGACACTTATTTAGGATATCTGTGGAACATAAAACACAGGTATTGGCTATTCTGGGATATCTCATTAAAAATAGATAGAGTGTTGTTCTACTGATACTTATATAGGATCTCTGGAACATATAACACAGGTATTGGCTATTCTGGGATGTCTCATTAAAAATAGATATAGTGTTGTTCTACTGATACTTATATAGGATCTGTGGAACATAAAACACAGGTATTGGCTATTCTGGGATGTCTCATAAAAAAATAGATAAAGTGTTGTTCTACTGACACTTATATAGGATCTAAGTGGAACATACAACATAGGTATTGTCTGTTCTTGGATATCTCATAAAAAAAATAGATATAGTGTTGTTTTACTGACACTTATATAGGATCTCTATTCAATGATATCTCATAAAATATTAGATGTTGTGTTTCTGGTTTAAATCCCCACTCATCGTTAAGTTATTAGTTCATCTAGGGCCTTCTCTTCGGTGGAATGGTGCCAGGGCCCTCTGAGGTGGGGAGTTCACAATGTAATTTTCACAAAAATCGTGATACATGTATAGTATAAGTTGAAAAGAATAGAAATTAGCTTAACCATTTGCAGGTTTCCTTAGTTTCTATATTCTATAACCAGAAAATTCACCCCCGCCCACCCTAGAGAAATTACAAAAAAAATATATGGGGAATTTTCAATAAAATTAGGGGAAAACAGTATATGCTAGGGCAGGGGAAATAGAGCTGAATTTTGATCCCAGATGAGGGCTCTGTCATCCTCAAACTATTAGGTTCAGTAGTGCTCCAAGAAAAAAAAATTGGGGACTAGCCCAGGGCAAGTAGGTTGAAAAAATCTGCTTGCTCTGGCTAAAAAGTAACTTGCCCTGATCAAAGGTTCACTTGCCAAGATTTTCTTTTAATACCAATGCATTTTGCGGTATATTATACAAAATGTGATATCTCGCATAAACATACATATATATAATCAAATGTATTAATTTTTTTAAGTTAGGATAGCTCCTTTTAACATTATACATGTGTAAATCACAAGAATTAGTTACCAATCACATTAGAGGAATAAAAATAGATAAGGCATCTTTAAAAAAAAGTTTGCTGTGCTCCAAACCAGTTGTTTTCATGCGGGTAGGTAATTTTTTTTTGCCAGATTTTAATTTTGTGTAGTCATTTTTAATAAAATGGACAGTATTTCTTCATGAAGAAAAAAAAATCAATGCTTTGAAAGTCAATAAAAAAATTTCAGTAGCTACAACTTTGAGTGATTAGGTAGCAGCACGTCGAACCAATATTTTTTTAAGGATGGTCTAATTGAATATGCATGAGATTTTTTCCAAAGTCACACTATCAGGCATGTGGTGTGATTAACACCACAGGGGTCAATTGTTTCCACTGATTAATTACAGTCTATCAGCAACAATTTGACCTTTGTCATATCGAAGAAATATTTGTGGACCTGTGGCTTGTCTGATTGTTTTAAAGACAAAGTGACAGGCAAGTAACTTTGGAAAAGGCACTAGCCTGGATCCAGATTTGACAAGCCCCAGGCTTCGTGCTATCCTATTCTTGGAGCAATGGGTTGAAAAGTATTTTTTGAGAAATAAAAACTTCCATAAAAGATTATTTCAGTATATTTGTTTTTGCATGTGTATAGATGGAAATACAGTAGCAGCTTTTGAACAGATTTGAAATTATTGAAATTTGTTATGCATTTAGAGCATAGACAATTTAGAATGAGGCTACTAAGCGTATTACAAAATAAAATTTGAATTAGAACAGGTTCCTCCGTGGCTGAGTGGTCTAAGGCGCTATATCTCATGATCACTTACCTCTCACTGCTAAGGACATAGGTTCGAGTCCCGCTGGCTTGAAAAATTTATGTGAGAAAGTTTCCAGTATCTTGCAACAGGAAAATTGGATATGTCGTATATAAGCTGAAATGTGTTGAAAATGGCATTAAACCCCATTCAAAAAAAAAAGAAAGAAAGAAAAAAAAGACTAAGAACAATTGGTTTATATCTAAGTGAATGAATCTTCATAGTGGTTATTTTTTGTTTTTCAGCCAATGTGGGTTTTAAATGAAGACGGTACAAACATGATTCAGAGAGACATAACATTTGTGCCTGGTCTTTACAAGATCTTTGACGAAATTTTGGGTAAGTTTGCAGAAAAGACACTCTTAAAAATAGTTTTGTATGTTCTTTGAAAGTGAATTGATCCAGTTTGCCAATGTCACAAAGTGGCAGATCTAGTGTGGAAACATTTTTAAATGCACCTGACCTACATGCTAATGTACATTCAGAGCTCTTGCTCACATTTTTGGTAATTGGGTCCTGGCCCCTGACTTTGGGAAAATTTGTATTATTTTAAAAAGAAAAAATGGGAAAATTACATAGCACAGGTTCTTTCAATATATGTGTAATGTGTATTAAATATATAAAGAATATGTTCTTGTAGAAGACTACATTAAAATTAACATTAAAACTTTTCTCTCAAATATTTATTTTGTTTTTTTTGCATTTTGAAATTAGGAATTTTGTTACTTTTGATTGGGGGTGCGGGGAAAGATACTATTTTCCGTTGTGAATGGGGCAGAATCACAGGCCCTAAAATGGACAAATGAGAGTCCTGACATGGTTGAAAGTTAAATGGCTAAAATTTTATTTCTAGTTGAATTGTGACTAAACTAAATTTTACTAATGTTTCAATTTCAGTGAATGCCGCAGATAACAAACAGAGAGATCCCAAGATGAATTGTTTGAAAATAGATATAGACCCGTAAGTAAAGAAAAGTACTAAATTTTTCTTAAACTATGAATCATAAAAAAATTGTAACGAGAAAGCAAACAATGGTGTTGATGTCCATTTTCAACGCATTTCATATTAAATATGGCATATTCAGTTTTATTGGTGGAGGAATACCTCAGAATGAATCCTTCAATAGAACCACTGTCCTTTCGCAAGTAACTGGCAAACTTTCTTGCATGAAGTTTTTAGAACTAATGACACTTGAACCTATGACCTTTGTTGTGAGAGTAATATATAACCTGAAATCTGTTTAAAATGGTGTTTAGCCCCATTAGAAAAAAGGAATGGTCTCATACTTTTTAGCTCACCTGAGCCAAAGGCTCACAGGTGAGCTTTTGTGATTGCCTGTTGTCTGTCGTCCGACGTAACTTTTAGCTTCTTACAACTTTCTACTCTGAAACCATTGGGCCAATTTTGATAAAACTTCACACAAATGTTCGTTGGGTGACCCTCTACCAAGTTTGTTCAAGCCATCTTGATTCGTCAAAAAACATGGCGGCCAGAGGGTGGGGTTATATAATCGATAGTAAAAACTTAAAAAATCTTCTTGTCAGAAACTACTGGCTTGATTTTGAAATAATTTCACAGAAATGTTCCTTGGATGACCCTCTACCAAGTTTGTTCAAGCCATCTTGATTCGTCAAAAAACATGGCGGCCAGGGTGTGGGGTTAGTTAACTATATATAAGCTATAGTAAAAACTTAAAAAATCTTGTCAGAAACCACTGGATCAATTTTAAAACAATTTCACAGAAATGTTCATTGGGTGACCCTTTACCAAGTTGGTTCAAGCCGTTGTGATTTGTTAAAAACATGACCGCCACAGTGAGGTGTTAGTTTACTATATAGGCAGCTATAGTAAAGACTTCAAAAGCCTTTTTGTCAGAATCTACTGTTTGATTTCGATGTAATTTCACTGACATTTACCATGGGTGAACTTCTGCCAAGTTTGAACTCTTCTACGCATCTGTTACATCTTCAAATCAAAGTTCTTACTACTTGCCTATCTCGGTTTTCTAGAATTTTGAGTGTACATGTATTATATTCTACTTAAGTTGGGTGACTCAAGGTCAGCAGGTGAGCGATATATGGCCATCTTGGCCCTCTTGTTGTAAATGTCGTTTACAACAATTAGTAAGACTTTTTTTAGTAAATCCTAAAGGGTCTATGAAACTGTTAATACACTTAGGTCTCGTTATAACGCAGATCTTGGGGTCCACAAAATGAAACCGAATTATACACGGAACACGTTGTAGAGATAGTTACCTTGAAAAAAAAATCGATGTTGGTTATTCACACCTATCATGCTGTCCGACTCTAATTGAATGGATTTGTTTGCTTTGTAACATAATACAACACATTTTTGGTTACAACAAATACACTTAGATTTGTATATAATTAATAAAAAACAGAAAGTAAAAACGTTTTCTATGAAATCCTATCACTTCACCTAACTTGTTTCATAAATTCAATATGAAATAGGTAATCTTGTGAGAGACTATCCATGTCATTTTGGTTGACACTTTTTTCTTCTGATATAGTGCTAACAACAAGATAAAAGTTTGGAATAATGGACGTGGTATCCCCGTAGTGGAGCACAAAGAACATGAAATGTATGTGCCGACGATGATCTTTGGTCACCTGCTTACGTCCAGTAATTATGATGATTCTGAAAAGAAAGTCACGGGTAAGTACATGTACGTCACATCAGGGGCTTAAAATAGTGGATTTTACTGTCGGGGGTCAGGACCTTCCAGCAAATAGTTTGAAATTTACTTCAGCTGCACTTTGCACATAAATTGATAATTGTTTACCAACATGTGCTGCATTAACCCTTTACTCCATAGATAACAATCAAAGAAGACCTTTGAAACAGTGCAGGAAGAGTTCAGATTGCTCGTAAAGAGCAATCTGAACACTTCCTGCACTGTTTTCCACTCAGTCAGTTGATATAAACATAATTCACCCAATAATTCAAAATCCTTCTATATTAGACGTGTCCAAAGGCGTCTTTATTAGAGGTGTCCAAAGGCTTCTATATTAGAGGTGTCCAAAGGTGTCTATATTAGAGGTGTCTCCAAAGGCGTCTATATTAGTGGTGTCCAAAGGCGTCTATATTAGACGTGTCCAAAGGCGTCCTTAATAGTAGAGGTGTCCAAAGGCGTCTATAATAGAGGTGTCAAAAGGCGTCTATATTAGGTGTCCAAAGGTGTGTATATTAGAGGTGTCCAAAGGCGTCTATATTAGAGGTGTCCAAAGGCGTCTATATAAGAGGTGTCCAAAGGCGTCTATATAATAGGTGTCCAAAGGCGTCTACATTAGAGGTGTCCAAAGGCGTCTATATTAGAGGTGTCCAAAGGCGTCTGTATATAGTAAAGGGTTAAGTGAATTAAGTTTTGTTATTGGTCATTGCTTCACTTGGTCAATGGTTTGATCAATGGAAATGCAGAAACAGGTTTACTGTTTGAACAAGTTGGAGGGCCAATTTTCAGTTGTGTAAAAAAAAATGGAATGGTCTACTGGACCTATCTCAAGTAAAATTACAATGGTCCGGCAAAAAAAAAAAAAAAGGTCCTCGGGCCATTACATTAATTTTTTATTTCACTTGTCGAGTCGGACAAGTATTCCTAAAATCTGCTTGTCCTGACCAAAAGCAACTTGTCCTTACTTTAATCTTGAATTATGGTAAATGTTCTATGGATATAGAATTAAGAATAACTAAATAAACTGTTTTATTAAAGTTCAAAAACAGGAGATTTGCAAAAAAAGAGATGTCATTTGTCCAGTCGGGCTAGTCGCTTCATATTTGACTTTTCCATACCCATAGTTCAATTGTCCCGGACAATCAGACGAGCATTTATGTTAAGCACTGATCCTGGATTTGCAGTATTTATAACCTCTGTACATTCACAAATAAGTGTTTTTTTATGTAGCAGTATAATTTTAGGATCTGAGTTGGTTCTAGGTCTAAATTAAAAGATTGTTTACCGTCTCAAGCTGACCCACACCAATCCCTCCAGCAGAAACATTTTTGACTCAAGTCATTGTGACACAAGTTATTCTGATAATTTAGGCAACCATGACTGAGGTCTCCCCGAGTGGAACAAGTACTAAGTATATGTGGATAAAATGTCTTGCTCAAGGACACCACACGTAGCTGTAGTGTAGGATCAGACCCACATAGGTGTTTTTGACAAAAGAACTACATGAGTGTATTTTGCAGGTGGTAGAAATGGATATGGGGCCAAATTATGTAACATCTTCAGCAAGAAATTTGTTGTAGAGACGTCGTACAAGGAGTGTAAAAGGAGTTTCAGACAAGTAAACAAATTAATTACTTTTTCCACAAATTAATTACTTTTTTCCACAAATTACTAACTATTCCATACTCCTGTTCTGCAAAACATGGTTTAGATAAATATGTCATTTTGACCATTGTTACTAGTCTTTATTTATAATACATAAAAAAAAACACACATTATAATTATATATATATATATATGGAGATAATTATTTGTGAATAACCAAGACGTAAATGTACAGACCTGACTACGGCAAGTGCGCCTAGCTACAATGCAAACCATAGATACAATATCAAGGCCTCTGCCAAACCAAAAAATTTTGTGTCGACCATGACTTATATACTATGGAATTAAATGCAACACATCTAGACAGCGTGGACAAATTTACATACATGAAGTGGTAGCTTTATATGAGTAGGATCCACTTATGGATTCATGACTACTCACATGCTTTATAAAGGACAAATTTATAAACCTGTTGGATCATATAGATACAGTGAATTCACATATATTTAATTTCATAAAGGGAGATAATTAAATTCACAACAGACTTTATATATATATGTACAAAACTTTGTGTCAGAAAGTTTGTAAGTTACTTGCGGCAGGATGGAGATTCTACTCAGTTCCATTCTGAGGTCTTCCTCCACCAATAAAACTGATTAAGTATCATTCAAATTTTTCTTAAAATGGGGGAGGAGGGATTTTTATTTTACATTTTTAGCTTGCCACGACAAATGTCCAGGAAAAGTCAGGGAGGGGAAGACACCGTTAAGCGGTGTCTGTTTAAGAAGGAAAAAAGCCCTGACAGGGCGGGCGGGCGGGATGATCTAGCAATTTATAATGGCCTAACCTGAAATGTGTTGAAAATGTCGTTAAACCCCATTGAAAAAATTTACCTCTGTTTACAGACATGGACAGACAATATGGGAAAGACAAAGGAGCCTACCATTGGTGATGCAAAGGAGGAAGATTTCACTGCCATTACATTTTATCCTGATCTCAGCAAGTTCAAAATGGAGGCGTTGGATAAGGATACTGTAGATCTGTTTACTCGCAGAGCTTATGATATTGCGGCCTCGGCCAAAGGGGTGCGGGTGGTGCTGAATGGCAAACGAGTACCGGTAAGAATGCATGATAGCACAGAGTACTTCATTTTCATTGACTATGTCCTAATCTTATACGCTGGGCCCGATAAGCTCAGTTAGTAGTGCATCTGACTATCAATCCAAGGGTCGTGAGTTCAAATCCCCGCCCGGCAATCCTCTCTATGATGAATGATATACAACATTGTGTCTCATTATCATTCGTCTCTCACTGTCCATTCAAGTGGTAAAGTAATCAGTTACTTGCAGAGATTTGGTGTGCTCGAGTACTGGTTAGCCTTTAAGAATCCATGTAAAGACTAGTTAGGTTAACTGACTGTAAGCCCTCGATGGCATAAAAATTCATCATCAATCTAATCATATACAAACATCAAGATGATTTATCTCACTCAATACTTTACTGAGTAACTCTTTTGCAGCCAATTTTTCTGGGGAAACACGCATTTTAGTTTCAAATATATTTCTGTTAAAACTGGATTCCTCTAGTAAATGTCTATAAAAATCAAAATAATCTTCAATATGGATAAAAAACATCTCATTAATTATTATTTAATAAAATCTGAAATGTTTGGTATGTCAAATCCACAAAAACGTGACGAAATCTATATTTGAATTGGAGTGGTAAACTCGAAAAAAAATCCCCATTCTAAAAATAAACAGCACACTTCACATCATCATTCAGACTCTTTCTGTAAAGATTAAACAACTTTTACTACGTGAAACCTGTATAACATTGAAATATGAAATCACATGACTCATTTAATACGTCACAAAATATGTTGCAATTTTAGTCTCAACACAGACACTTAGTCCAAGTAAAGAAATCCCTTTTATATAATTTTGGCATGTTTACATAGATATCCTTTTGGCAATAAGGGGTCAGTGAGTATATACATGTATTCGGAAAAATGTTTTTAGCCAATTTTAAGTTTGAAAAATCCTGTTAAATTCCATTCAAGAAAATAAAAAAAACATGGTTAATATAAACTGTGGCTGATGCTGGTACCAAGCAATGCTTTTGATACATGTACTGTATATTGTGGTTATATTGTGGTTGTTTCCAGGTCAAGAATTTCCGAGACTACGTGGATTTGTTTGTTAAGGATAAAGTAGATGAGGCTGGGGCCCCTGTTAAGATCGTACACGAAGTTGTCTCCGACAGATGGGAGGTGGCTGTCACCATTAGTGATGGAGGTTTCCAGTCAGCAAGTTTTGTCAACAGTATAGCCACTCTCAAGGTATAAACAGTTTTATTGAAAACTATTGTATCCGTGCATATCAAACATTCCATGTAATTATTAGAATGTATGTGTAATTTGCATCAAAGTTGATATTGGATTTCAATGGAGACCTGTAACCGCAGTGGTGGTTCGGGGCTAGAGTGTCCGTTTCAAATGCGGAAGATGGCATGGTGGGTTCGATCCCCAGCTGGGTCCCACCAAAGACTTATAAAATGGTACAAAATGTTTCCTCATTTAGACGATAGTTCTAGGTCTGGTCGACCCAGTGTCAGTTATAATGTGACTGGATGGGGAATCGTATCATAAGTCTGCAGCATGATACTCCTGTGTGGCAGCGCTTAGAATACTGTCACAAGTAGACACCATCATGAGTTGCTGAAAAATTGTTGAAAGTGACGCTCAACTCCATACAAATAATTCAGAGGAGAACACTGTTGCTGATGATTTAAAATGTTCATTGATTGATTTGAAATGTGCCATTTACTTGTGCATACTTCTACATACATCTTATCATATTTAATCCTAAAATATACGTATATGTACGATTTGAAAAAAATATTTATATTTAAATAAAACAGCAACATTTATTTAAAACATATCAGGTATGGTTATCCGATTTGTGTTGTTGTTTTTTTTTCTGCATGGTTCAATTACTCGTCGGTCCATGTGACACTTTTTATATAACTCGCAAATCACTGTTTTAATTCCATGTTTTGTGTGCTTTACAGGGGGGCCGTCATGTAGACCATGTGTCAGATCAGATAGTTACCAAGCTGATTGATGTGGTGAAGAAAAAGAATAAAGGTGGAGTTCAGATTAAGCCTTTCCAGGTAGGTGCCATGTTTACAATGTGTCCTGTTGTTGTTTTTAGCTCGCAGGTATAAATGTCCAAGGAGAGCTATTGCCATGACCCAGGCGGCGGCGTCTGTAGACACCCTGGTTCAACGTTCGCGTTTAGTTGCGTTTAAGTTTTGGTGTTTGCCTCCAATCTTAATCTTTGTATGGGTGGTGAGTTTTATCCCATAGGCGAGCTTTGTTGTCTTCTGACAACTCTTGTTGTTACTTTCTGACCAGACAGCAGTTCTACCTATCAGGTCAAAGGACTGCCCTTATATCTACAATGTATGTGGGGTCATTCGTGGCCAAGTAGTCTTAGGCACCGTCTCAAGATCATTTGCCTCTTATCACTAAGGTCGTAGTTTTGGTCCAAAAAGTTGGCCAGTTATTTACTGAAGGATGATCGACTTTCTCCACCAATTAAACTGGATATGCCATATGTAGTATGAAATGTGTAGAAAATGGCGCTTACCCCATAATTTTTTTTTATATATATATGTGATGTTTAAGATATAAAACACCAAGTTATACACCAGTATTTTTCAATGAAAAACATGTCCTTATAATGTTCATGGTGAAAATTCACTTACGTGATAATATAAGTGTATGAACTGTTCTGATGAAAAACCTTCTATCGGATACAATGCTCGTCCCTAGCTGATTAGTCTTAAGGCGCTGTTGTCTAATGACTCTTACCTCCCATTGCTGAGGTCACGAGTCTGGTTCGGTAAAAAAACATACGTATTATGTGAAAAAGTTACCTCCAGGACTGATTCTACTTGGATTCATTCTGAGGTCTTCCTCCATCAATAAAACTGGATATGCTATATATAACCTTCCATGTGTTGAAAATGGCGTTAACCTCATGAAAAAAACTTTCTACAGTATGCGATAAAATGCAAACTGTCTGTTTCTGATAAAAACTTCTCCATTTGATAAATATATGTGTATAAAAGTATGCTGCAGTTACGATATAAAGCACTCCCAATGTAACAATTACCTATGGTCATTATATTGTATATGTATGTCAACATCACATGTAGCTATGTCATTTGCATTTCAGGTCAAGAACCACCTGTGGGTGTTCGTTAACTGTCTAATTGAAAACCCGACATTTGACTCTCAAACAAAGGAAAATATGACACTGCAGCCGAAAGCATTTGGTTCAAAGTGTTCTCTCAGTGAAAAATTTGTAACACAGGTAATGTCAGTGCTTAAACAAAATTAAATTCTTGAAATACATTTTACATAAACATGTACACTTGTAAGTGGGGAAAAAAAGTGCAAAAAATGTAATTTAATAGGTAAATTTTGATTCATGAAAGAAAGAAAAATGATTATGAGATGAAAAAAGTATTGAAGGATTAATTTGAACTCTTTATGTTTAACTACATACATGTACATTTGTGAAATATAAATGAGAATTATATATAATTAAAAGAAAAAAAACAAGCAAAATTTTGGGTAAAGGGGATGAACACATTGTTAATAAATTGAGTTTATGTTTATTTAAAACAAAATGCAGGACAAAAATTAGGAAAATCATTTGAATCAGATAGTGTGGTTAAATATTGTTTAAACCAAAAAAAATGGCAATATTTTTACTAGTGGAACATTAGCATTTTATAAGAAGATTAAATGTTATGCAAACCTGATTCTCAGATATAGCATTTCAATAGCACAAATAGTAAAATTGTTTAACCCTTTACTTCATATAGACGCCTTTGGACATTTCTAATATAGACGCCTTTGGACACCTAATATAGAAGGCTTTTGAATTATTGGGTGAATTATGTTTATATTAACTGACAGAGTGGAAAACAGTGCAGGAAGTGTTCAGATTGCTCGTTACGAGCAGTCTGAATTTTTCCTGCACTGTTTTCAAAGGCATTCTGTGATTGGTGCAGGAAAACGCGTATCTATGGAGTTAAGTGTTAAGCAGTCACCTCCATTTAGCAGCCACTTGTGAAAAGCAGCCATATTTACTATTTCCCATTTCTATGCTTCAGAACAAATCAACCTGTATTAAGCAATAACCTATCTTGAAAGGCCACTTTTGCTCCTTACTATGACTTACTGATTAAGACAGGTTTGACTCTACAAGTCGGACTCCGTCTTGTTTGCGTGATTCTTTGTTACTTTTTGCATTTTGTGCATATAACAAGATGTACAATTTCTGCGTAGGCAAGTAAATGTGGAATCATTGAGAGCATCCTCAGCTGGATGAAGTTCAAAGCTCAAGCTCAGCTCAACAAGAAGTGTCACAGCTCTAAACATTCCAAGCTGAAGGGCATTCCAAAACTTGACGACGCCAATGATGCCGGTACTAAGCACTCCAGCGAATGTACTCTCATTCTCACTGAGGGAGACTCGGCCAAATCCCTGGCTGTGGCAGGTATGTTTTATTTATTGGTGTCTGGTCATTACACTTATTTTTTCTCAAGCGCACAAGAAAGATAAGAAGATGCTAAAAGGAAGCTTCGGATTGGCGATATTCGTCTACTTCCCAATTTAAAAATCATGTTGATTTTACATAAGGGTATAAAAAACACAGAATGTATATGAATTATTATTGTAAAATCTGATAATTAATGGTTAGAATATGATCTTAACAAAGTTGCACTTTGTTTCCAGTTCGCTATAAAACTTTAAAAAAAAAATTAAAGGAGAAAGTCCAAAGGGGATACTCTCACCCTGTACTTTATAACTGGTTTACAGTATAACATAACTTTTACATACAAGGCGATTTTGTTATATATTGATGTTTAAAGCAGTCCTGTTCTATATCCTTTAAAAAAATATATGTAGGTAGAACATTGCTGCACAGAAACCTCAATATGATAGTGATTATTTTCACTTAGTCCTTACTGTACAATATTTCTGTTGTTTTATCTATAAGAAAATATTTTATCTCCAGGTTTGGGAGTAGTTGGACGCGACAGGTACGGTGTGTTTCCGCTACGTGGTAAATTGTTGAATGTTCGGGAAGCTACACATAAACAGGTAGGCCGCAAACAGTAGCAGAGATGGCACGCATGCACTGTAATTTGATTAAACAGGAAAAGATAAAGAAACTGTTTTTAGCTCGCCTTTTTTAAAAAAGAATAAGAGGCGAAGAGCTGGTCATGCCAGTGTTGGCATTGTGGTCGTCGTCTGGATAAAGTTAAATCTTAAGCTGAACTTTTTTTCTGTTTTCTTAATGTACTACAATGACACTTCACAAATACATTTACATAATACATAATAATGATAAAATCCAGTCATGCCCAGTGTGTCTGACTAAACCCGGGGGTGGTGAGTTCAAATCTGGTCGCCATCTCCATGATAATTGATAAACATCATTGTGTCTCATTGTCATTTGTTGCTTACCACTGATTCAAGTGGGAATGTTATCAGTTACTTGCTGAGATGGGTGTGCTCAAGTACTGATTAACTTTCCAGGATCCTAGGAAAGGGTGGTGGTAAGGTTAACTTATCGTCTATAAGAAATCATTGGCATTAAAACGATGCTAAATATTCAATCAATTTAAAATGCAGGTAAAGTTTGACATTCAACTTTTACATAAGCTATGGCTTCTTTTATTCTTAATTTTTGTTAAACTTTACGTCATAGCTGAGGCATCCATGTGCTATGGACTCATTGAACATATTATTTTATAGCCAATCAGATGCTACCATGCGACTGTACAATATGTAGAAAATTATTGTATCCAATAACTTCTATATTGTACAGTTCAAAATTCAAGATGACATCTTAAAAAAGGGGAAATAAATTTAGTAGAAATTTCAACTATAAAAATAGTCAACCGACAAAATGTTCCCTATGACGATGACGTTGAGAAAATCCGAATATGTCACTGCAACTTCCTTGATCTGCCGCTTTGAACTCACGGTTTATATACTTGATTTTTCTTTACTCTTTTGATAAATTTCTTTCAGATTGAGGTATAGAGTAAAAAGATCATTTTACAGTGTTTTGTACAATATGGGAATATATTGTACTTGTACATATTTGATTCAGTGCCTACGTGGTCTTGTGCAATATGGCTTCCACCACAATACACGTACTTGTACAATATATTCCCATATTGTACAAAACACTGTAAAATAACCTGATAATATACCCTAATATAAACAAAATACTCAGAATTGGATGGTTGGAATTCTTGCCTTTTGCAAAGCATTGAGACTGGAAATACAGAAAACTGTTGAGGGTCAGCTTCAGACCGACAGGGCTTGAAATTTCTTATAAATTCTTTTCTTTATCCCTTTACAACATTTTTTTGTTGAATGCTTAAAATAAAATAAATATTTAGGTCAGTTTTTTAAATCTTACTCGTCCTGACCAAATGTTCACTTTCATGGCAAGCGGATGAGTGAAACTTTCCAGCCCTAACCTGAGACTCTAACTTGGACATTTTTCGATTGTCAGATCATGGAGAATGCAGAGATTAACAATGTAATCAAGATTATGGGCCTGCAGTTCAAAGAGAAATACGACGATCCGGAAAAGCTGCGGTCACTACGTTACGGCAAACTTATGATAATGACAGATCAGGACCAGGACGGGTCTCATATCAAGGGCTTACTCATCAACTTCATGCACCATTTCTGGCCCAACTTGCTCAAACAGAATGTTATTGTACAATTCATCACACCTATTGTCAAGGTAAGTAGTGAATAGGGCTGTGCCAATATATAGATAAAACGGTATTTTTCTTATGCAACAAGTAACCAACAGAATACATTTTTCTAATACAGCAGTACAGCTATTCAGTACTGTGTTTGCTTTAACATACAATCGGTGCTGTACTAGAGCTAGTGATGAAAGATACTCAATTAAAGTTAAGGCCATCCTTAAAGAAATTATTTGTTTGCTGTGCTCTGACCCATTGTTTTTTATGTGGGTAGGTAGCTAGTTAAAAACATTTTACCAGATTTTTATTTTACATAGTCATTTTAAACAAAAATGGACAGAAGTCATGAAAAAATTAATTTTAATGCTTTCAAAGTCAATAAAAAAGTTTGGGTAGCTGCATTTTAGAGTGAGTGGGTAGGAGCATGGCAAACAGATTATTTTTTAAGAATGGCCTACCGACTTGAGAGTCATATAAAAGCTGAACCCACATTGCAACCAAGTTGAGATAAATTTATAATAACCAAAACATGTCTACATAATACCTTGATACATGTCCAAATTGGTTCTTTCTATCCATATTATATACATGTACATATTGTATATTAATTTGCATTTGTGAAGGTGACCAAGGGTAAGGAGGACCATGCATTTTACAGTTTACCGGAGTTTGAGGAGTGGAAACAGTCAACTAGCAACTGGAACACCTGGAAGATAAAGTACTACAAAGGTTTGCTTTTATTTTTCAGACTAATTCTTTACTCTGCAAGTGCTTAGGCGCTGTCTCAAGATCACTTAATTCTTATTTCTGAGATGGGTCTGATAGAACAGTACAGCTTATTCTAAAAACTGAAAAGTTTTATCAGCAACATTGGCTCTACTCAGATTCATTCTTCATTTTCTTTCACTCCGGATAAGGATATCTGCATTTTTTTACTAGGGTTAAATATTTCTATCTCACCCTAGGGCCGAGATAAAATTATTGCGCTGTGACAAATGCCATTCTTAAATTCCTGGCTTTATGACAAATTCCATGTGCTATGACATATTCATGCATAAAGACTGGTATCCTTGCGCTACTAAAAAAATAAACGGATAAAAGTCTCGAAAAATCAAACAGGGTTGTATAGAAGTAAAAGTATCTTTCAATGGAGTTTTTGGTACGGATGGAAAATTCTGTCCCTTGGAATAACTGCAAAGGAAGTTTTTATTTTACCTGAAATTTTATATTGACACAGGTTTGGGAACCAGCACTGCGAAGGAAGCAAAGGAGTATTTCATGGACATGAACCGTCACAAGATCGCGTTTAGGTACTCTGGCACTGAAGATGACGCCTCAATAAACTTGGCGTTCAGTAAAAAGAAGATAGACGAGAGAAAGGAATGGCTTACAAACTATATGGAGGAGAGAAAACGTCGCACAGAGATGGGACTTCCCTTGGTATGATTCTATGATTAAAAGTGGGGATGGGACACATTTCTTCACCAGAACACAAAAAAAAACAGTAAACGAACACAATTATTATTTTCCAAGGTACAAAGGGCTACTCCCTAGCCAAGAGGTCTAAGGTGCCATCTCAAGGTCATTTGCCTCTCACTGCTAAATTTGTAGGTTCGAGTCCCTCTCACTACAAAAACTTTATGTGGAAGAATGGTGGTTCTGCTCTGGTGGTTATACTCAGTCTGAGGTCTTCCTCCACCAGTAAAACTGGATATACCATACATAAAAACCTAAAATGTGTTGAATATGGCGTTAAACCCATTTGCAAAAAAAACAAACAAACAAAATGATCAAACTAAAACAACCATTTTGAAAGCTTAATGAATCACATGTTTAAATATGGTCATTGCTATGTACTTCAGATGTACCTGTATGGCAAGGAGACGAGACGAATCACATTCAACGATTTCATCAACCGTGAACTGGTTTTGTTCTCAAACATGGACAACACACGGTCAATACCATCTATGGTGGACGGCCTCAAACCAGGTCAGAGGAAAGTGCTGTTCACATGTTTCAAGAGAAATCTAGTTAGCAAGGAAATAAAGGTGGCCCAGTTGGCTGGGTCAGTTGCTGAGTTGTCAGCGTATCATCACGGTGAGGTAGGTGTATACAAGGAGTCATTTTAGTGAGGCCATCCTTTAAAAAAAAAATTGTTTGCCATGCTCCTACCTTCTCAATAAAAATTGCCGCCACCCAATGTTTAACCAGGTTTTTCAAAGTTGAAAACCTGATTATTAGATTGGCGAAGTCGGCAGATGGGCGGCGTCAAGTTTTTTCGTTTCTGTTCAATAACTAGATTATTTTTCATCGGAACTGAACCAAACTTACACAAAGTGTGTACCTCTATAAAATCTAGACCAAGTTCGATAACCAGCCAATATGGACCATTATCTTCAGAGTTATGGCCCTTTAATTTGTCAAAAATGCTAAAATTGATTGTTTTCGCAAATTTTTACAATTTTTCTAGCGGTCAAGTAAAAATATTTTTTTTCTTTTGTTATTTTGATGAAGATACTAAAAAAGTATAGATTGATGAATTGATATATGTTAAAATGAAAATCCATTGACATGCACATTTTTATCTTGAAAATGGTTTGCGGTGCCCTTGCTCAGTTGATAGCCATGAGGCAAAAAAAATATTATAAAAAATACAAATGATTAATTAGAGAAATTTACAGGTCCGTATAAAATTTTTACAACACAGCTACATACCATGGTACAGTTATGAAGTATCGTGTTTTTTCTGGCAATTTCTGCGACTGTGGGTTCACGGTTTCATTCTAATGTCTTCTTCTATCGATAAAACACTGTATACCTAATAAATTGTAATGTGTTGAAATGGTGTTAAACTTAACTCTTACTGCTATGTTTTCTATGAAGTAATCTGCAAGTTCTTACTTCTTTACACAGGCTTCATTGATGGGTACAATAATCAACTTGGCACAGAACTTCGTCGGGAGCAACAATCTCAATATTCTTCAACCCCTGGGTCAGTTTGGAACGAGGTTACATGGTGGCAAGGATGCCTCCAGTCCCCGTTA
The DNA here is from genome assembly GCA_029582155.1 of Panopea generosa. Classification (NCBI taxonomy): domain Eukaryota; kingdom Metazoa; phylum Mollusca; class Bivalvia; order Adapedonta; family Hiatellidae; genus Panopea; species Panopea generosa. The sequence continues at coordinate 45,552,475 of CM055911.1, read as the reverse complement.
CATTTTCACTATGCTCAGGTAACAGTCAAATTTACTGGATCAGTTTTAATTTCTTTATTTGGAATGTTGAAAGTTTAGCATTCTGGATTATACGTGAAAAAGTCGTCAAACAGTATTAAAGTGCTGTCTATTTTTAGAATGGGTATTTCATTTCAAGTTTACCACTAATTTAGATATCGATTTTGTCACGTTTTAAATGGATTTGACATAAACCAAACCATTCGTTTCGACAGACACATTTCTCAATTTTGTATTGGCTAGGGAATTGGAGGTAAATTATTAATATTTGTCAACGTTTGGCCTTTTTGACCAAATATTTGGTTTAAAAAAGAGGTTTCTGATCAAAAGCGGGGGAATTTGTGTCAACAGACACATCTCTATTTGAAAGGATTTTTGCGATATTAATAATGAACTAAACTGTTTTTATGTATTTGATGCAATCATTTGAGCATGTTCAAGAAATATAATTTTATTTAGTCTGTCATATTTTGTCAACCAGCCCTCTCGCCAGAATGTTGTTTAACATAAATGACGAGCCACTGCTGAACACTCTGTATGATGACAATCTACGTATAGAGCCAGAGTGGTACTGCCCCATCCTGCCGATGGTCTTGGTTAATGGGGCCGAGGGTATTGGTACAGGCTGGAGCACAAAAATACCAAACTTTGACATCCGGGAGATAGTTGCCAACCTGAAAAGACTCCTCGATGGGGAAGAGCCAGAGCCGATGGTAAATATTTGTTTTATGTGGAAATCTGTACCTGTGAAGGATTGTACGTTTATTTCAGAGATGATCTATCACGAGTGTTCATTTAATATTAATGTATTAAACAAGTTTTTAAAGATATATTATAGTCGAGCATAATATAAGTATGTAGTAGTTTACCAGGCGCAAGTTTCACTAAACCGGGCCCGATTAGCTCAGTCAGTTACGCATCTGACTCAATCCAGGGTTTGTGAGTTTGAATCCCCCGTCGGCAACAGTCTCCATGATGATTGATATATGACATTGTGTATTATCATTCGTCTCTCACTGCAGATTCAAGCGGGAAGTTATCAGTTACTTGCGGAGATGGGGTGTGCTGGAGTACTGGTTAACATTTCAGGACCCAGGAAACTGTGGTTAGGTTAACTGATCATCTGTTAGCCCACGATGGCAAAAAAATTACGCTAAATATTCATTCAATCAATTCACTAAACATCTCAACTTGAGTATTTCCTTGGCTAAATATTTTCAATTTTTCTAAACGCTAACTTTAAGTAATTACACATTAAATGACTGCGCAGAGTTGAAGATATCTTTACTCGTATGGTAAAGAATACATGCAAATGATCAATGTAAAAGAAGTAGCATTTAAAAAAATTTAGTTTAAGAAAATTTCAGCTTTAGAATTTCATCAACTGAAATATTTGAAATGCTATAATTTCATTTAGCATATTATCCTTTACCAATAAGTACAGTTACATACGAAATTACATCAGTTCTGTGTTGCCATTTTATATATGATGAGTACAAGTATTCCTTTAGGGCTATTCCATTTAAACATACAACCCACCCATGGAAGGCACTTTGAAATTTGACCCTCCCCCTCTATATTTTTAATTCATTTATCAGGCCCCCCCATTTTGAAAAACCGTCCCACCTTAGAAGTTTATTATTTCGCCGTCCATGGGTGGGATGTATGTTTAAATGGAACAGCCCTTATAGAAATTGAGAATTATTAGCTGTCAAGAAAATCTCAACTTGAGATGTTAAGTGGAACCGGTTCCTGTTCTCATTTCTTGTGGTTTATTTTGGACAGCTTTTGCCATATATAAATCACTCAAAATACTGTTGGCACACTTTAAAACCTACTTCAATATGCTGTTGTTACCTGATACAGGACTGTCATTAAGGGCTTGGGATTCTTGCTCCAACCACCAGCTACTATGGGCTGAGGATCTATCATTTAAAACATATTTTGCTTTAATAGTGAAGTTTTAATTTGGCACAAAGTAACAAATATGACTTATGCGGCCATATGCAAAAAAAACAAAACTTTTTACTTTGGACATTCAACTGTCATTCACAAAGTTAGGGAAAGATCTTCCGATAGTAGACTTAGTATTGTGTTGCAATACACAATTCATTTCACTTTTTATATAAATTATAGCTGCCGGCATACAAGAATTTCAAAGGTTCAATCATGGAGCTGGCAGATAACAAATACTACGTGAATGGGGAGATCTCTGTGGTTGACGACCAGACTATCGAGATAACTGAGCTGCCCATCAGAGTGTGGACGCAGAACTACAAGGAAGAAGTTATAGAGCCAATGTTGAATGGAACAGAGAAAGTACAAGCTATGATCACGTATGTCTTCAATATAAATATTCTTTCATTTACATGCCCAGATCACTTAACCCTCACTGTTATAGATTTCAGCCCTGCTCAGTGAAAAAAATGTAATGTGAAAAAGTTTGCCTGTTACCTTGTAGAAGGATACCCATTGTACTTTGAGATATTAATGCACATATCTAAGGCCCTCCTCCACCAATAAAATTGGTAAACATTTATTTTCATGTTTATTAGAATTTTTGTTTTATATTATTTGTGTCCGGAGTATTATGACGCTATTGACTGGTTTTCAGAGAAATTTGTGGAGCGCGTAGTCCAGTGGAAGAGCAGCAAACACAAATCTGAGGGTTTGTGGGTTCAATCCTCCTCTATGGTTATGCGCGGTGTCCTTGAGCAAGACACTTTTCCTGCATATTCTTAATACACATTCTGCCCAGGAAGACTGAGCGTGATTTGTATAACTTGTTTCACAATCAAAGTAAAAGTTTAAACTAGAAAAAAGAGTCCCTATTAGACAAAATGGAAAATTGTTTATTATTGAGAATATCAGGCAAAAGTAAAAGATGGCCTCTAAAAAAAACAATACCCAGTTCTGGTTCTACCCAGGAATTGACAGTGATTGATAACACGTGTAAGGGAAGGGTGGTACAAAGGGGAACATCAGTATTACTAATAAAATACCCCAACAGAGATGGACAAGTATTAATATCATATGGTGTTTAATGGCAGCCACCACAGAATAGGTTGTTTAAGTGTATTTATTTATAATTGGTAGTGGGGAGTAGGGGTTGAGACAAATTGTACAATGTGGAGGGTGGGTGGGGATAAGAAAAAATGTAATTCAAAGGCAGTTTGGCCATTTATTTTATCATTACGTATTTGGTTAAGCTCGTTATTCTGTTTGTAGTGTCCTCTGTGGGCTTTGGCGTCAAATCAATACCATTTGCATCTCACTGTAAAGGTTGTGGGTTCGTGTCCTGTTGGGTCAAAACTTATTATCTGAAAGTTTGCCAGTTACTTGCGGAAGGACAGCAGTCCAATTGGATTCATTCTGAGGTCTTCCTCCACCAATAACTGGATATGCCACATATAACCTGAAATGTGTTGAAAATGGCGTTCAACCTCCTTTCAAAAATTATATATTTCATTATTTATGACAGAGACTACAAAGAGTATCACACGGACTCAACGGTGAAGTTTGTTGTGAAGATGACCCCTGGAGAAACTGGCCAAGGCCGAGGAAAATGGACTTCATAAAGTTTTCAAACTCCAAAACTCCCTGACAACTAATACAATGGTTTGTAACTTCAATTTTACTTTTTGAGATATGGCCACAATAAGTGGATAAAACTGGGGCTTTAAAATAAGTGATTTATACTGTATTAACCCCTTTACTCCATAGATACGTGTTTTCCCCACTCCAATCACAGAAGGCCTTGAAAACAGTGCACTTCCTGCACTGTTTTCACTCTGTCAGTTAATATAAACATAATCACCCATTGCTGATACATGGTGAATTAATGCTTTCAATATGGAAGAGTAAAAAAAATGCTTATGGGCTAAGGGTTAAAACAATATCTGGACATGTCTCGATGTGACATAAAGATAATGGCTGGAGGGGCTTGTGGTGACATTTTGCTACCTGGCTTTAATAACTAGCTTGAAATGTGGTGTGTGTGTGTGTGCATGATACATTAAATAATTATTTTAAATGATTTTTATAATAACTGTTTGTTGCAAAGTGTTAAAATTTGAAATTATGACTAAGGAAATATTGCAGGGGCTTAAATAGTGGATCCACAACCTTCCAACAAAACTTTGAAAGGTTTGCAAGAATTATAGAATGGTCCAAACTTTGCATTCATTTTTGATTTTTTGATAGAATTCATTAACCCTAAGGGCCTTTGAAATGGCAATAATGAAGCTGCTATGATGAAGGCATTGATATATTTTTCACTCAATTTTTTCAACTGTACTTACCATCTGACATACATTTGATGCTTTAAATAACAAAAAAAAATTTCTCTTTTTATTCACTAACTTGGTTAATTGATATGCGGAAATGGGTCTAACTGCTTGTACTAGTTGGAAGGATGATAAAATAATAGATAATTTTGAAAGGACTGAACCTAGATGAAGTAAAATTTACAAGGGTCGTGCTGCGTGAAGCAAAGTTCTCAGACTTGCCGCTATTTTTTAGCCCCTGCTATTGCTGACAATGAATTTTGAAATTTTTTTAAAGGATTTCAATTTCTAAAAAAAAAAAACAGCTGTTAGATTTTAAACATACTTAAAAGTTTTTAATATCTCAATGATTAAGTTGATGTGTACATTTTAAAATTATTGAGTGTCCAATTGAATATAATGCTTAACAGTAAAATTCATTGTTACTTCAGGTTTTGTTTGACCACAATGGTTGCATCAACGCTACAACAATGTTGAGGAAATACTATCGCGAATTTTACGAACTGCGAATTGAAATGTACAGGAGGAGGAAGGATTACCTGGAAGGAATGTTGGCTGCTGAATCCCTGAAGCTAGACAACATCGCAAGATTTATCATGGAGAAAATAGAGGGCACAGTCACCATAGGTTTGTTTTTGTTTATTTAGGAAATGTTGTTGTTCGGCGTATTTGAAATATATGTACTAGACAATTCATATTTAATTTATTAGTTAACTTTATGGCAATATGGGACAAATTTTAAAACATTGGAAAATCCAGTGCTACGTTCAGTTCGCTTAAACATTTAATTTGTTTGCAAACGTTTGATAACAGAATGGAACTGAACGTTATGTTTGCTTTAAACGTTTGCTTACAGATCAAACACCCTCGGTGAGCTGTTTGCTTGTGTTTAATCACATGACTTAATAGGAAGTAGAGAGATAACGCCGAGTAGACCAAATTCCATTTACTTTTCATTCGTTAGATCACTGTTTGCGTTTATAAACAGAGTAAACCTGTTTAACTGTACTGAATGCAGCCCTGATCTATAAGCCCTTTAACAAAAATTACAGAGAAAAAAACATTTCAAATTATCATCCATCAAGATTGGCCTGATTTAATAATAATAACAATTTGTGTATTGTAATCTTTCACAATTCATTTTAATGGCACGCTTTTACCTGTTGTATTCAGAAAACAAGAAGAAAAAGGATATGATAGACATGTTGGTACGACGCGGATACGATTCAGACCCAGTCAAAGCCTGGAAGGAAGCACAAGAACAAGGGAAAGGTAAATCTCGATGTTTGTATGGAAAAGATATTTTAAAAAAAAATAAATAAAAAAATATATTTTTCTGTATTGCAAATGAATGTTAAATCACTCATTGTATAGCCCTTTACTCCATAGATACACATTTTCCCGCACCAATCACAGAAGGCCTTTGAAAACAGTGCAGAAAGAGTTCTGAAAACTTCCTGCACTGTTTTCCACTGTCAGTTAATATAAACATAATTCACCCAATAATTCAAAAGCCTTCTATATTAGGTGTCCAAAGGTTTCTATATGAAGTAAAGGGATAGAGCATATTGGAGATCAAGTATGTCCTTGTGATGATAACCAAACTTTTTCTCATCTCCCCGGCCAGGTTGTACCAAAGACTTGAAAAAAAAAAAGTACTAGAAGCTTTCTCGCTTTCTCAGCATTAAGAGGATAGTTCTAGGTCTGGTTGACCCATTGTCAGTATAATGTGACAGGGTGGATTATTTTACCATAAAACATATGTCTGGGGCATGGTTCTTCATTGTTTCAGCACTGAGCATACTGTCTAAAGTAGACACCGTTGCTATATGACTAAGAAAAAAAAAAGTGATGCTAAACACAATACAGCAACTTTTTCAACTTGTGACCCAGTAAGGGATGTGGTTGAAAATAACTGAATCTATATCATGAAAAAATACATGTGTACTAAATGTGTATCCAGTTTCTCATTCGGTCTGATCTAAACAGTATTCAACAAGTGAGTGACGTTCCTTTGATTCATCAATTATACAATAGCTCATGGTTTGTTTTGATGAGAAATTACAGAACTTAAGCAAGATGATAGATATTTGTTTATGCAGTCAAACCTATTCTTAAGCAGCCAGTCAAAGGAAGGATCAAAAGTGGCCTCTTAAGACAGGTTCTTGCTTAATACAGGTTTATCTACACTGAAAGCATAACAATGGGAAATAGTAAAAGTGGCTGCTTAATAGAGGTGACCACTTACACAGGTTTGACGTATTTATATTCGGAGCAAATTCAGATCATCTTGTTTATGTTGGGCCAGTGAATTGTCTTTCTAGTGGTAAAGGTGTCTGCCATGGGAGGTATAAGGTTACAATCTTGCTGGAAGTACTTGTTGCTCACCAGCAGCTGGCTTAATTGAGGGCTGTCCATAAAGGTGTCTCATAAGACCATTGTGGACTGCCCTTTCAATAGGGGTGACACTATAATAACTAATTGATACACTCTAATCAATTGGTTATAGAGTGTGAAATCGGTTTGATAATGTGAGATTTTAAATAATAAATATAGGGTATGTTTTTTTGATTTAGAGAGAAGATATAAAATTGCAGAAATCAAAACCAATGATTGCTTTTTCTGACTTTATTTAAACTGATTGCTTGTGAGTCGTCTGAACAAATGTCACTGTTTTTATAGTACACATTTATGCATTATGATACATGTAGTTTAATGGTTGGTTTTCCACATGTTATGCTATCAGACCAAAGACGGTGTTCCAGTAAGTATTTTGCATGATACATTTTGTACTGTGATGTGATGTGACTATTGTGATTGTTCAAGACACAATTGGGATTTTCTCTCCATCCATTTTAATATTTTTATTAATTTATATACATGTATGATCATTTAAATAACTTCCATTTCATATTGATTATTTTTAAAGGAAAGATCAATTTAACTGAATAAAAAGAAAGAATTGTTATACAAGCTTGCAGATGAGTTGAAACTTACATTATTGAAATGAGCAAGGATGTGTAGGCAGGAAAAGTGAACTACAATTGTGATTTTCATTGTATGGTTAAGAATTTGTTTCTTGTGTCCCTGTCATTCCAAAGTATGGTAAGGGAGCATCAAATGTTACCCCTGTCTGTTGGATTCTGATCAATAATTTCTGAAGGGGCTATGTGTTAACCCTTTACCTCATAAATACACGTTTTCCCGCACTAATCACAGAAGGCCTTTGAAAACAGTGCAGGAAGAGTTCAAGCAATCTGAACACTTCCTGCACTGTTTTCCACTCTGTCAGTTAATATAAACATAATTCCCATTGCTGATATGTGGTGAATTAATGCTTTCAATTTGGAAGAGTCCATGAAAATGTTTATGAAGCAAAGGATTAATTTAATATTTTGTCTGCCTGTATAATTATAAAATTCAGGTCAAGTTTGATATTTGTCAACATTGGTTAAATTTAACAAGAGTTGAAGCCTCTTTAAACTAAATTTTCGCTTACAAATTGGTTTCAAATCAATAGCGGGAAGCATTCATATCAACAGATACATTTTTAGTTTTGAATGAGAAAGTGCTTTGTGAGTGAGGTAGAATATAACCTAAAATAATGTTAAAATGCTGTCATTCATTGTATTGCTAGCTGTCCGCCTGACCAAAAAGAAGAGACAAAGTTATTGTGTGAATTGTAGAACTTTTGTGCATGGCAATGTGTTTTATGTCACCTGGAAACCTGTAGTTGCTTGTATGAATTTGATTGCTGTTCAGGTATCAATAATTGAGAAGTTTATCAGCATAATAAAAATAGGCCAATCCTTAAAAAATGTTTTGTTTGCCGTGCTCCTACCTACTTACTAAAAATTACTATCCAAACTTTTTTATGGACTGAAAAGCATTTAATTCTCTCTTTTTCGATTTCTGTCTATATTTTTTAAAATGACTAAAATCAAAAGTTTGCACACAAAAAAATAGCTACCTACCTACCCAAATCAAAATTATCGGGTCTGAGCACAGCAAACAGATCTTTTTTTAATGATGGTCTAAGGCCAACATTTAAATAATGTTTATATTGATCTCTTTTGAGTATTAAGTACTTGTTGGAAGGGATTTTTTTTTGCCATACTACAAAAATATTTTCTTTGATCAAGAGTTATTTCCACTGAGGTGACTTTGTGTGATGTGGAGTCACAATTATTATCATACAAAAATACAACAGAAAATGTAGGTTACACAAGCATGTTATTGCCTTGATGAAATTGGAGACATATTTACAATTAAGTCTCTGATGAAATAAATAGAAAAAATTATGTGTGTTCCATAGATGATAAATTAGATATTTGTGTTGTATTTGTTCCACAGGTGATGAATTTGAGATGTATATTAAATTTGTGTACCCCACCAAATATTAAAGTAGATTTCTATGTCTTTGTCTTTTATATATTTATCCCACAGATGATAGAGTAGTTATGTATATTTATGTTCCACAGATGATGAAGTAGTTTTTTATTATACTCATTATTTCCCTTTGTTACAAGAATTTATATACATGTAATGTTATACAATGAGAGAAGAAAAAGAAAGAAAAAAAAACAACAAATACCATTAAGCATGACATACAAAATCAGTGGGTTTTTTTCGGCCATTTTTATAGCCGTTATTGGGTCATATTCCCAATGGCAAATAGTATCTTTTTTTCGCAATTGAGTGGTAAAAATTCCCAATTGAAAGCTTCAAAAATTGTAAATTGAAACTTGCCATAATTCCTTGATAAAATTAACAAAGTTTCCCCATTCTACATTGAGTATGACATTGATTCTTTAATTAAATGGCCAGAGAGCAAGTGTACACATTTTTATGAAGTTGAACAAATATATTTACTGCAAAAAATTCCCAATTCCAAGGGTATGGGTCATCTTCCCAAAATGGTGGAAAAAAACACTGAAAATAAGCATGAAATAAATATGAACAAGAGTGTTAGGAAATATGAATTGTTATGAATATGAAATACGACGTAATCGCATGACATATGCCATGAGTTGAACATTGAACATTACATGATATCAATATGGAACATGGAACATTTAGGTATAAAGTAATACATTAATTAACTCTGACATGTTATGTTATGATGCTGGAAGCCTTACATGACATAAGCTTGACATATTACAGTGTATTTTACATAGCTAGCTGTTGAACAGCTTTCATGCATTTCGAAATGAATTGTATTGCTATTCTTAAGAAGTGCGTATGTGCACTCTGCTCATAAGAGACAGTATTCGCTTTCCTATTAATTTCTGGAGTCTAGTTTTGCTACATCCATGCATTATTTCCGATAATGTCTCTTGGCCAAAAATATGAAGTATTCTGTTATAAAAATCTTCCCTTAGGTCGGACATAAAATTACAGTCAATTGTGTATTGTTATCAATAAAAAATGTGCCACGGAACTGGCAAAGAGAGGCGGTTCCTGTGTGAACACTCTGGCAGACCCACAATCTGCTTACATAAAGAGCATATGGTAAACTATTGCTATCTATTGCACACTGTCAAATGATAGCTTTCTCTATGCCTGTGTGCAGGTGCCAAAATCTTTTAAAGTAATCGTCACTTTGCGTTCTCGAATTCCATGATTCGGTTTCAGATTTGTGAATGGTCATTTTACATAAATGTTTGCTATAGTATTTGTTTGGAAATGTTCCATTGTTAAAGGGATTATATTGGCATATTACCGTCAATTTCCTGTCCTAAATACACACGCCCAGCATGAAGATACACTTATATCTTAGAGATATACGCTTCTAAAGTCTTTAATTGCATAACCTCTTTATTACAAACAACGGGTATCTGAAGTCAAGTTTTTGTTTTTGTTTACATTGCCATTTTCAACGAACTGCTTTCAGGTTTCCGATCAATCATCGGATAACATCGCGAAGACTTGTTCCCGATCTCATTTTCGTGGCTTTGTTTGGGAAGTTTACGGAGTTCAATGTAAACATAGCGCAATACTTTATTGCGGGACGTATTTAAGTTTTGGCCAATATTTAATTACTGTTAATTTGATAACTTTTAAGTTAATAAAGGTTATACGTCAATGCATAAGCATTATTTTGTGTGTACTACATACAGGAAAAGTCTGAATTAACAGTGTGTTTGTGTTACTTGCCAATATAATCCCTTTAAAATAATTGATGAGTTGGTTAGATAGTGAATACATCGAGAATACTGACAATATCGGGGATAAAACCTCTGTTTGGTATAGTTGCAACAAATGTAAACTGAAAGTCGTGCATTAAAAATATGTATAGTTAATAAGTAATTTGGCACTTTACATAATCGACCAAGAATGTATAGTTTTCTACAGTTAATTTCAGAATGAATTGATTTCTATCGTAGCATATTTAGACACGCATCCGTGCGCATTCTAACCTGGAGCTTCTGTATCTTTTTCGCAGCCATTCCCAAAACTTTTTCTAATTGATTGTAATTCTGCTTAGTAAAACTCGACCAAAGTTCAGCCCCAAACAAAAGTCTAGGGATACAGATTTTGGTTACTAAATAAGCCAAATGTGTGGGGTTTATGTGAATGGGATCTATGTTAGTAGAAAGCAGCCAAAAAAGAGAAGATTTGGCTTTTTGATATGCATTATCGACTTTATTGTTATCCGACAGTCGATTATTAAGGTGTACTCTTATGTGTTTAACTGTGTTTGTTTGGCTAATTCTGTCTGGCCCCATAGATAGTTCTGTAAAATGTTGAAACTTTGTTCTACCACCGAATTCTATGGTAAAACTTTTAGTTGGATTAATAATGTACCTGTACATACATGTTTACTGATATGTAATATCCAACATTTTCTGAAAGCGATATATTGTCCGCAAGTGTTGTATTTCCAGTAAATTTACCTAGAATCATTGTACCTAGATTGCTCCGTTCTAAAATATTTAGAAGTTCATTACCATGATGGTAGACACAATGTGTATTGTTCTGGTGCTTAATCCAGGAATTTCGTGGTAGCCATTCACAATATATATATATATTATATGTTGCACAGATGATGAAGTCGTTATATATAGATTTATGTTCCACAGGTGATGAAGTAGTTATATATAGATTTATCCCACAGGTGATGAAGTAGTTATATATAGATTTATGTTCCACAGATGATGAAGTAGCCATATATAGATTTATGTTCCACAGATGATGAAGTAGTTATATATAGATTTATGTTCCACAGGTGATGAAGTAGTTATATATAGATTTATGTTCCACAGGTGATGAAGTAGTTATATATAGATTTATGCCACAGGTGATGAAGTAGTTATATATAGATTTATGTTCCACAGATGATGAAGTAGCCATATATAGATTTATGTTCCACAGGTGATGAAGTAGTTAAATATAGATTTATCCAACAGGTGATGAAGTAGTTAAATATAGATTTATCCAACAGGTGATGAAGTAGTTATATATAGATTTATCCCACAGGTGATGAAGTGGTTATATATAGATTTATCCCACAGGTGATGAAGTGGTTATATATAGATTTATCCCACAGGTGATGAAGTGGTTATATATAGATTTATCCCACAGGTGATGAAGTAGTTATATATAGATTTATCCCACAGGTGATGAAGTGGTTATATATAGATTTATCCCACAGGTGATGAAGTGGTTATATATAGATTTATCCCACAGGTGATGAAGTGGTTATATATATATATGTTGCACAGATGATGAAGTTGTTATATATATTTATGTTCCACAGATGATGAAGTAGTTATATATAGATTTATGTTCCACAGATGATGAAGTAGCCATATATAGATTTATGTTCCACAGATGATGAAGTAGTTATATATAGATTTATGTTCCACAGGTGATGAAGTAGTTAAATATAGATTTATCCAACAGGTGATGAAGTAGTTAAATATAGATTTATCCAACAGGTGATGAAGTAGTTATATATAGATTTATCCCACAGGTGATGAAGTGGTTATATATATATATATGTTGCACAGATGATGAAGTTGTTATATATATTTATGTTCCACAGATGATGAAGTTGTTATATATATTTATGTTCCACAGATGGTCGAGGATGACTTGAATGATGACAAGGAAGAAGAAGAAGAATCTGGTCCCGACTACAACTACATACTTAATCTGCCCCTCTGGAGTCTTACCAAGGAACGTAAGGACGACTTCTTAAAGAAACGGGACAACAAGTCGCAGGAACTGATGGATCTACGACGGAAATCACACAATGATCTGTGGATGGACGATTTGGAACAGTTCCTCGCCGAACTTGACGTAAGTGACCCATGTCGTGAGGCAAGACAAAAAATAATTGATGTTTTATGGGACTCGAGCGCTGCAAGTAAACTGTTTCAATAAACTAAACTTACTGTTAGAGTGATATGTGTTATTAGGTTACAATCCATTACCACATTACTATTCATAACATGGACTTTAATGTGGCAAATTAAAGTGGCTTATACATTGTTGTTTTATAAATAAAAACTCACTTTCATATTTTCATCTGTCCATTTCATATTGATTTTACAGAAAGTAGAGCAGATTGAGAGAGATGATGAAAGCGTGATGACCAACAAGCCCAATAAACTGTTGAAGGGTAAAGCCAAACCCAAGAAATTGAGGGACGAAACCAGACCCTCACCCATGGGTCGTCGTGTTGAACCCAGGATAGATTCAGCCATGAAACTGAAGGCAGAGAAGGATGCAATAAAAAGACAAAAAGCCAAGGTATCTCAACATTTTATACACATTGGTGAAATATAAAAATAATATAAGGTTATTTTACAGTGTTTTGTACAATATGGAAATATATTGTACTTCTACGTATTGTGTGTATTGGATGAGACGCTGTAGGCGCTGAGTCCAGTATGATTTTACCACAATACGTACGAGTTCAATATATTCCCATTTTGTACAAAACACTGTAAAATGATATTTTTATTTTATATCTCATTCTGAAATAAATCGAGTTCAATGCGGCAGACAAATGAAGTTGCTGTGACAGATATTCATGTTTTCTCAACGTCATCATCGTGCGGAACATTTTGTTGGTTGTTTGCTTTTATCGTTAAAATTTCTACTAAATTTAATTCCTTTTTTTTATTTTAGTCGCTATCTTGAAATTTGAACTGCACAATATAAAAGTTATTGGATCCAATAAACTTCTGCATATTGTACATTCACATGGTAAATCTTGGGTAGGTGATTTGCTATACACTTACAGGTTTAGAATAAATACATTTATCCCTTAGTCTGTCTGGATATCTTTGTCAGGATATCTAGATTAATATTCCATGTTTTCAAAAAGTTAAAAAAAAAAATAGGATAGGCCTTTTGACCTTTCTGAGGATTTATTTGCTGAAAATTTACACCTACAATTGAATTGTTTCGCAATATAGGACAAGAAGGGAGGTAAGAATGGCAACATTTTGGACTTCATGAAGATGGAGGATGAAGACAGTAATGAACCTATGTCCCTTGCTGACAGACTCAAACTGAAGGGAAGTCCAGTAGAGGCCATCAAGAAGGAGAAAAAAGCTCCCAAAGAAAAGGGTAAAACATTTTTTTTATGCCCCAGCTAGAATGGTGATAGGACAATAAGTGTTAATTAACCGTATCCATTCATTCATTAACCGTGTCCATTCGTCCATTCATTCATTCATTCATTCATTCGTCAAAGATAAACAGGGGCATAGCTTGGCTAAAAACAATTTGTAGAAAAGTTCTAGGGTGGTCAAGGGGTATGGTCCACAAAAAAAAAAAATCAGCTTGACTGTCGTAGGTGCGTTTTAGCGTATAGTATGTTTTTTAAGGGGCCTGGTTAACCTTAATATTAACATTGAATTCACTGTTTTATAACCAAATAAATTGATATCACTTGAAATGTAATGTTTTAATTTGTGTTCATTTAATAAAGACAAAAATGAAGTAACCTTCCTAGGGGTTCGATTATTATTGCATTTTGGCGTTTTTAGCTCGCCGGGACAAAGTCCAAGGAGAGCTTTTGTCATGACCCCGGTGTCGGCGTCTGCGTCGTCGTCAGCGTGTCTGTAGACACCCAGGTTAAACTTTTGCATTTAAGTTTAGGATATCTATGCAACCACTCATTGGATGTGAATGAAACTTTGCATGTGTGTTCACCATCATCAATGGAACGCACACAGACATGAACCATAACTCTGGATTGCATTTTGGCACAGTTATGACCCTTTTTGGACTTAAACACCCAGAGGCGAGTTTTGTTGGTCTTCTGACAACTCTTGTTATTTACGCTCCCTGCAAAGATTGGTTTCCGATTAATGATTTCTGAAGGGATGTATTCAATCACTATTTCATTTGTGCCTGTGTGATTATAAAATACTGGTAAAAATTTATATTTGGCAGTTGTCAGGCCATCCTTAAAAAAATATTTGTTTGCTGTGAATACTGATTCTTGATACCAGTTTTTGAATCTTTTACATAGCCAGGGTTCATACTCCTAGCCTCTGCATATGAGGTAGATGCTATTTAGAATCGGGACATTTAGTAACTGTTAAGATATATTCATTCACTGTATCTCTATGTTCCAATGGGTTTATAAAGCTGTCTTTTTATATAGCCAGTGAGTTGTCATGAATCCTTAACTGGATCCTACTCATATAAAGTAGCTAGGTGCTCTCGTCGTCTATATTCTGTACATTCATGTCTTGGTTATTCACAAATGATTATCTCCATATATATATCATGCAATGTGAATGAGCATCTGAAAAGATCCCAAAAATCGTTAATTCCGTTGTTGTGAATTTGATTATCTCCCTTTATAAATAAATATATATATGTAATGGAGTTAAGCAATTTTCAACTCATTTCAGGTTATATATGGCATATCAGTTTTATTTATAACTTTAAAGATTAAAGCTTATAATAATAATTATTATTGAAACCAGTCTGAAGCCGTCTCATGCTTATGATATTAAAGATATTTCTACTGTTATACTGTAGTTCCAAGAGTGAGAAAGCCATCAAGTTCGCCCAAAAAGAAAGGTGGAAAGAAAAAAAATCCATGGTCTGACGAGTCCGAAGGTTCGGAAGCAGTGAGTGATGTCTCTGACAACAACATGGACGGAAGTTTCCTGGAATCTGTTGTGATACCGCGTGATGGACCAAGACGAGCCGCAGGTTAGTAATATAAAGTGAAATCATTAAAACTGTTTTGGCTCGTCTTTTTTTAAAAAATAAAAACAAAGAACTTTTATCATGTCCATGGCGTCATTGTCCGCTGCTTGTCTACATGTAGTTTAATGTTTAGCTCAGCTTTTTCTCTGTTTCTGAATAAATTACATTTGTTATAGTGACTAAACTTTATAAACACATTCATATAATGTTATAGAAACCATGTATATAGCTTACTTACATTTGTACCTAAATTTATATATATCAAAACCTAAGGTTGAAGCTTTCATGCTCTCCTAAATGGGGGAAGCATATAGTCACCGCTTCGTCCATCCGTGCATCCCCAAGTTCTTGTCAGGGCTATTTCTCTACAACCTCTGGTTGGAATTTTATGAAACTTGCTAGGATGCATCATTACCAAGTGCAGACGTGCATATTGTCTTTGTTTTCCGGTTTGATGATTTTTCACGGAGTTCTGGCCCTTTGATTCTGTTTGGGAATATTGTACAGAGCCACTCACTTGGCGAGCATCCATTGGTTCCACCGATATTTATTTGTTTGTTTAGGTAGGGTTTGATTTTATTTTTTTTTTATCTTATTTTTATTTTTCAGTCATTTATTCTGTAAACTGATCACCATCTTGTTTAAAAAATGTTTCCGTTACTGACTTTGACCTACTTAATAGATTTGGTAAAAAAGACAAGCTTCAGCTCGCAATGCTCTTGTTTGGATGTTTCATTTTAAAGATCTATGCCCTTAAATGTAGATAAGAACAGCTTTGTGATGATTCAAATATCTGTTAGAATAAAAGATATATTTCAAGATAATTGGAAGGACAAAATAATATATTTGAAACCCATTTTCAAGATGCATATATTGTTTTAAGTTTTGTATTATTTTACTTATTTACTCACTAAAACCTGAAAAAAAAATTTGTTCTTTGTTTCCATGGAAACTATCAAAAGATTTGGTGAAAAGGATCAAAATATGTTTTCTAAGAAAAATATTTTAATAACAGATGTCATTTCTCGATGTGGGGTACACATTGTCATGTAATATTCAAGACAAGATAAAAATGGTGCATAAAAGAGAAAAAAAGACCATTGACTTGCAGACAACATGGCAATATAAATTGATCTCTCTAACTTATTTTTTTTTTTTTTTTTTGTAGCATCCAAAGTTAAGTATAACTTTGATGATGAGGAGGAAGTTAAGAGCAATGATGGTGATGTTGTTGGGGACGTACCGATGGATACAATATCTGATGTTGACTCGTTCAAAATGTCTGATGATGACGATGACTCTGATTTTGGAGCGAAGACAAAACAAGTAAAACAGCCAGCAACAAAACCTGCTTCAAAGTAAGATTTTTGTGATTTTCTCTTTTAAAGTTTAGTTTGATTCAAAAGATGCAGCAGACAAAAGCTCATGAACACATGCATGGGAGTGGTGTACATGAACACATGCATGGTAGTGGTGTACATGAACACATGTATGGGAGTTCTATATGGTAGAGGGGTGTATGGGAGTTCTATATGGTAGAGGAGTGTACGTTAACACATGTATGGGAGTTCTATATGGTAGAGGGGTGTATGGGAGTTCTATATGGTAGAGGAGTGTACGTGATTACATGTATGGGAGTTCTATATGGTAGAGGGGAGTACATGAACACGTGTATGGGAGTTCTATATGGTAGAAGGGTGTACGTGAACACATGTATGGGAGATCTATATGATAGAGGGGTGTACATGAACACATGTATGGGAGTTCTTTAAGGTAAAGTGATATACATAAACACTATATGGGAGTTCTATATGGTAGAGTGATGTACATGAACACATGTATGGTAGTGGTGTACATGAACACCTGTATGGGAGTTCTATATGGTAGAGGGGTGTATATGAACAATGTATGGGAGATTTAAATGGCAGAGGGGAGTACATGAACACATGTATGGGAGTTCTACATGTATATGGTAGAGGGGTGTACGTGAACACATGTATGGGAGTTCTACATGTATATGGTAGAGGGGTGCACGTGAACACATGTATGGGAGTTCTACATGTATATGGTAGAGGGGTGCACGTGAACACATGTATGGGAGTTCTACATGTATATGGTAGAGGGGTGCACGTGAACACATGTATGGGAGTTCTACATGTATATGGTAGAGGGGTGTACATGAACACATGTATGGAAGTTCTACTTGTATATGGTAGTGGGGTGTACATGAACACATGTATGGGAGTTCTACATGTATATGGTAGAGGAGTGTACATGAACACATGTATGGAAGTTCTACTTGTATATGGTAGTGGGGTGTACATGAACACATGTATGGGAGTTCTACATGTATATGGTAGAGGGGTGTACATGAACACATGTATGGGAGTTCTACTTGTACATGTATATGGTAGAGGGGTGTACATGAACATATGTATGGGAGTTCTACATCTATATGGTAGAGAGGTGTACATGAACACATGTATGGGAGTTCTACATGTATATGGTAGAGAGGTGTACATGAACACATGTATGGGAGTTCTACATGTATATGGTAGAGGGGTGTACATGAACACATGTATGGGAGTTCTACATCTATATGGTAGAGAGGTGTACATGAACACATGTATGGGAGTTCTACTTGTCTATGGTAGAGGAGTGTACGTGAACACATGAATGGGAGTTCTACATTTATATGATAGAGGAGTGTACATGAACACATGTATGGGAGTTTTACATGTATATGGTAGAGGGGTGTACATGAACACATGTATGGGAGTTCTACTTGTACATGTATATGGTATAGGAGTGTACATGAACACATGTATGGGAGTTCTACTTGTCTATGGTAGAGGAGTGTACGTGAACACATGTATGGGAGTTCTACATGTATATGGTAGAGGGGTGTACATGAACACATGTATGGGAGTCTACTTGTACATGTATGTGGTAGAGGAGTACATGAACACATGTATGGGAGTCTACTTGTACATGTATGTGGTAGAGGAGTGTACATGAACACATGTATGGGAGTTCTACTTGTACATGGTAGAGGAGCGTACGGGGAGTTATACTTGTATATGGTAGAGAGGTGTACATGAGTTCTACTCGTATATGATAGAGGAGTGTACATGAACACATGTATGGGAGTTGAGTGGTGTAAGATCAATATCAAGAACAATTATCACTGTTGAGGTTGCAGTAAGAGTCTGACTTGGTTAAAATATCTCATTGAGAATGTTTGCCAGTTGTTATAGAACAATGGTTCAACTTGGATACATGCATAGAGCTATTTGTGGACAACTGTTTCAAATTTCTTGGCTACCATGTTGTTTTTTGGATGTCTTGCCCCTTCAAATGACCCTAGAGAGAGACGTTAATCTACTAAGAGAGAAATCTAACTTCATATTACCTAGGATGTAAAATGTGAACACTTCCTTAATTCACATTTGAGCTAGATTAACTGTATATCATGACTGTTTCTATTGACATCATTCCCGTGTGTGTCTGACTATCAATTCAGAGGTCCCGAGTTCGAATATCCGTCTTACCAGTCTCCGTGATGATTTATATGCACCATTGCATCTCTTTATCATTCGTCTCTCACTGCTTATTCAAGGGGGAAATTTATCAATTAACTTAGGGGAGATGGTTAGGTTAACTAATCATCTGTTAGCATTACTAAATATTCAGTCTATTGACTATAAAATAATCTATATAATAACGCTACTTTGATGAAAAATGACATTGTTTTCTATTTAAAATAAATTATTTGCTTTTAAACACAGAAGAATCATTTTTACAGAAAAACTTTACCAGCCAAGAAGGCGGCCCCTGTGATAGACTCTGACTCAGACTCGGATGTCAACGGTTTTGATGACAACGATGTGTCAGGCAGCAAAGACAATGATGATGATGAATGGCTCAGAATCACTGGACAATCTCCGCCAGCGAAACCCTCACCGTCAGTTGATACACAGTCATCGTCTAAAACTAGTAAGTTTAAAACTTTTAACTTTAACACACTGCAGTGGTGGTCTAGGGGTTAGAGCATCCACATTACATGCGGAATGTTGTGAGTTCGATCCTCGGCCGGGTCATACCACTGACTTAAAAAATGGTACTAGAAGCTTCCTTATTTGGTGCTCAGCATTTAGAAGATTGTTCTATGTCTCTGGTCGGGCTGGTGTCGGTATAATGTGACTGGGTGTGGTTATACCATGGGTCTGTGGCATTATAGTCCAGTGTCGCAGCACTTAGAATACTGTCTCAAGTAGACACCATTGTTGAAAGTGACGCTAAACACCTAACCTTTAATACCGCTACAACCTTCTTAAACTTTTTATTTATAATTAAATCTCAGTCATGTTACTTTAATCTAGACTTGGTTACATTTACCAACTTTTTTATTTCACATCAGTTGTGAAGCAGGTTTTGTAAGTTACCATACACAAGTAGAGATCTGGGCTTTCCTGTCCATCAAGTTTGGACAAAATGACACAGTCAAGGATACAACACATTATCATAGCAAGGGTGTCCACCTCCCAGCCCTATCATCCCATTTCTGACACCCACTTTACTAACACTCAAAAAATGATGATGTGTTTTTAAGCGTTACCCCTGTCCGTCTGTGCGTTCAAGGTAAAAAAAAACTAATTTCCAATTAACTTCTGAAGGGGTCTATGTATTAAATCATATTGAGTGTAACTGTATAATACAGGAGTAATGTTCCCTATTCAACTTATTTTCTGTAAAAGAAATGTTGTTTTTTTATCAATACATGGGAGGAAAGAGGAGTACATTTGTGTCAACAGACACATTTCTGGTTCTGCATTGACTAGTTTCGGAAATAGGAGCTAATTATTGATAATCAGATTCACTGTTGATTGTATAATTGGTTCTATACGAGATGTGAAATATTATGAAAAAAATATTCTCAAATCAGATAAAAAATTGATTTCAAACTATCACTTAAGAATCACAACCAATGATTGCTTGACAAGCTGTCACTGGTCATTTTTCAATTATGCTTGATCTCGGAACATCTCTGTCTGACCTCAAACTTTACTTTGTTTACAGACTCGGAGCAGATGTTTGATGACGACAGTGACGACGACTCACCACCGAAGAAAGACAAAGATGATCTCTTTAAACCATTCAACACCTTAAAGCCTGTAGTGGAAAAGAAGGCAGCAGCAAAGAAACCTCCAGCAGAGAAAAAACCAAGGGCTCCTCCAAAAAAGAAAGCGGAGAAGAAAGGTGAGATGACGATGAATCTTCAGATGAATATTTTGGAATATTATATACTGTCAAACCTGTCTTAAGCAGCTGGACAAGGGAAAGAGCAAAAATTGCCTGATATACAGTTAAACCTGTGCAAGCGGTCACCTCTATTCACTTAAGCAGTCACATAAGCTATTTCCCATTTCTATTTCAGTGCAAATTAACCTGTATTAAGCAACAACCTATCTTGCAATGCTTTTTTTTTTCTTCTTTTCTCCTGCCCTTGGCTGGCTGCTTAAGACAGGTTTGACTGTATTTAACTACATGTAGATGCAAACTACAGCAGCTTTTAATAGAAAACTTTGTCTGTTATTCGTGCTTTATGTATTTGTGCTTGATGTATGTTCTTATGCTGTGTTTTTGTGTGTTCATATACCGTATATTCCCTAATTAAAGCCCCCAGGGGCGTTACATTTTACAAGGTGGGGGCTTTTATAAAAGATAAAAAAAGCAAATTTAACAACAGTTAAAAATACTATAAAACCATGGAAAAAAAACTTAAATCCGGTTTAAATCCCCGAAAAAGTTGTTCAGAATTATTTTAGAGTGAATGAAATAATCGACATAGGATGAAAAAAAGCTGAAAATCTATGAAATTACTAGTCTGCGTACTGGAATATCCGAATTTATGGTCATTGTGCTCTTCACTTTAAATCACTTGGACGCTTGCTCTTATCAACGTGAAACAATGAGCTTTCAGCATACACAGACTAACCGCATTTTCCAACGTTTTGGAATGTTTTAATCGGCAGACGGCATTTTGACTAGTATTAAACAGCAATTATGGGGAAGTATTTGTTCAACCAAAAGTTGTTTAGTGGTCACCCAAGATATAAACAATGGGTTAAAGAGTCCAAAGGTAATAAACACTTCGCTAATTGTTGACTGTGTAACAAAATAATCGATCAGGGAAAGATGGGCGAATACGCACTCAAATCGCATATACGTTTTGTTTTTTAATTTTTCAGAAAAATAGTTGGGGGGCGTTTATAAGGGAATATATTGTACTTTCTATTATCTTGATGTTATTTCATATGTACTTTATAAGGCCTTCCTTACAAAAATGTTTTCTCTTGCGCTGACCTTGTTTTTATGTGGGTAAGGAACTAATTTTATTTATTTATTGCCAGATTTGTATTTTTAATTGTCAATTGAAAGACAACTGGTCAGAAATCATGAAAATAATCAATGCTTAGAAAGTCAATAAAAAATGGTCTGGGTTGTTACAAAATTCAATCAACAGTTATTTTTAAAGAAATTTTAGTAAAAAATCAAAGCAATAATCAGGACTGGAAAATTCCACTCGTCCGTTTGCCATCACGAGTAAACAGTTGGTCAGGACGAGAAAGATTTAAGAAACTGACCTTAATATTTCTTTGATTTTTAGCATTCAATTAAAAATGTTGGAAAGGGAGGATGAGTAGCTTTTATCAGAAATTTCAAGCCCTGGGTCAAACTTCCCAATGTCTTCATATTTGTAATCTAGTAAAGATAAACAGGAAAAATGAACTATCCAATTTACATAAACCAGGAAAATTTGAACTATTTAATATACATAAACAGGAAAATTTGAACTATACAGTTTACATGAATAGGAAAATTTAAATGAGCCAGTTTACATAAACAGGAAAATTAAATGAACTATCCCATTTGCATAAATTGGAAAATTTTAACTATCCTGTTTACATAACTAGGAAAATTTTAACTATCCAGTTTACATAAACAGGAAAATTTGAATCATCCAGTAACAGTAACACGTGGATATCTCGTTTGTATAAATAGGATAATTTGAACTGTCCAGTTTACATAAACAGGAAAATTTGAACTGTCCTGTTTGCAAAAATAGAAAAAATTGAACTATCCAGTAACAGGAAAATTTGAACTTTCCTGTTTACATAAATAGTAAAATTTGAACTATCCAGTTTACGTAAATAGTAAAATTTGAACTATCCAGTTTACATAATCAGGAAAATTTGATCTATCCCATTTGCATAAATAGGACAATTTTTACTGTCCAGTTTATATAAACAGGAAAATTTTAATTATCCGGTAACAGTAACATTTGAACTATCCCATTTGTATGGATAGGATAATTTGAATTGTTCAGTTTACATAATAGGAAAATTTGAACTATCCGGTAACAGGAAAATTCAAACTATCCAGTTTACATAAATAAGAAAATTTGAACTGCCAAGTTTACATAAATAGGAAAATTTGAACTATCCGGTAACAGGAAAATTTAAACTATCCAGTTAACATAAATAGGAAAATTTGGACTACCCAATTAATATAAATAGGAAAATTCAAACTATCTTGCTTACATATTAAACAGGAAATCCAGTTTACATAAACAGGAAAATTTGAACTATACAATTTACATAAACAGCAAATCTCGTTGACATAGACATGAAAATTGGAACAGTCCCATTTAACTGCAACTGTTGTAATGGCATACAGTATTATACCATGTATCCCGGTCTGATTGTTCTACCTTCCCCATCCCTCTCTATCTAGACACCAAACAGCCCTCTATACTATCAGCCATGGGAAAGTCTAAAGCAGTTAAACCCAAGAATAATATCATCTTATCTTCTTCTTCTGATGATGATGATGATGGTGAGAGAGATCGTGGCAAGACCAGCAGTGCTGCACCACAAGGTTTGTTCACAAAAACAAAAAAATTGCACCGTATGATAAACTCACATATTGTTTATATATATATATAATGACATCAAAGTGTTTGTTTTATTTCAGTATGCTTTTCAATTACTACAGTCAAACCTGTGTTAGTGGCCACCTCTATTAAGCAATCACTTGTCTTATGTACATTTCTATGTATCTTAAATTTTAGCTTTAATCAACCTGTATTAAGCAGCTACCTGCCATGAGGGATCACTTTTTTGCTCTTTCTCATGAGTGGTTGCTTAAGACAGGTTTGACTGTATATGTTATACTGTGTATGTATACATACATGTACATATGATTATATGTTCTATTGTGTATGTATACATACATGTAAATATGATTTAATTTCGTTCTAAACACATCTTTTCAGCATAAAATCCAAGAAATTGAACTAAACATTGCAATGGGTTTTTTTACATCTCGGGCATTATAATGCAGTGTTCCAGTACCAACATCTGTGTAGGCAATGTTTATTTTGCTCAGATTATGGCTTCTTTTTTTTTTAGTGGGGGATATGAATTCACTGAATTTTCTTGTTGATATATTTGTGCACTTCTCTATTTTCCATATTCTGTCGTGTACGGTTCAAGGGAAAAATTTACATTCTAATCTAAATTTAATGTCTGCAATTGAATTGTTTGAAGTTTTATCATAAATATACAACTGTCCTAGTCAGGTTGTAGTTCCATCAATCGTAGAATGTTTGCTGCTCGCACAAAATATGGCCTGTTTGATCTCCGGCTCAGTCTGAAGGATTCAACCCTTTCGTCATCAAATTTCTCTTGAAATTTACTTCTCAGTGCAGTGTTTTTTATCCCACCATTTTGGGAAGATGACCCTTATCCTTGGAATTTGGAATTTTAGTGGCATTTTCATAAACAATGGGAAATCCTTTGCATTGAATATATTTGTTCAAAATTTGTACACTTGCTTCTCTAGACATTTAAGTGTTATACTTAATTCAGAAAGGAGAAAAACTTTGTTTATTTTATCCAGGAATTATTGTAAGTTTCAATTTACAATTATTGAAGCTTTCAATTGGGAATTTTACCACTCAATTGGAAAGAACAGATACTATTTGCCATTGGGAATATGACCCAATAACGGCTATAAAAATGCCCGAAAAAAACCCACAAAACACTTAAGTGTTAAAATTAATTTTTATATGTTTGTGGTATGTTTAGTAACATTTTGATAATTTTTGAATGACTATCTTGAGTAATATTTACTTGAAATTTTCAGTGATTACAGGACATTATTATGTTTGTTTCAGATTATTAATAATTAGAGATTATTACGTCGCATTGTCATTTCTTAATCTATAATTATTTTATTGAAACTATATATATCCTAATTTTATTGATATTTAACCTTATTACATATATGCCATGGGTAAGAAATTAAATACTGTTTATATCCACTTTTAATATCAAAAAGTGCATATATGGAAATATTTACAGGGGATATTCATCTCGTACAACTTCTTTGGGAAAATCCACCTGCATAAGTTTGGGAACATCAAATATTTGACGCCAGAGGTTGCAGGTTTGATCCCCAGCTCAGCCCGATGCCTCTCATAAAACAACACTCAGTACTGGTTCTACCCAGGAAGCGGACTCCAGAGCGGTCCATATAAGTTCTGAGCTGTCATCGCAATCAAGCTAAAATAAATTAGTATAGACTAGATATTTTAGGTTGCCAACACATAGTTAATATCCACTTAGGCATTAAAGGGTAATCCTCAAAATAAACAAAAGCTGTACTGTCATATTAACATTTACAGTCAAACCTGTGTAATTGGTCACCTCTATTAAGCAGCCACTTGTCTTAAACAGCCACATTTGCTAATTCCCATATATGTTTTTAGAGCAAATTAACCTGTATTAAGCAACCATCTGTCATAAAAGGCCACTTTTGCTCCTTCCCTTGACTGGTTGCTTAAGACCATGTTTGTTTAAGGTGTTGAATGTAGATTACAATCTATAAATATAGAATATACAATTGAGGATAACTGCTGCCTATGTCACTCTGCTTGTATGTCATAAAAGGCCACTTTTGCTCCTTCCCTTGACTGGTTGCTTAAGACCATGTTTGTTTAAGGTGTTGAATGTAGATTACAATCTATAAATATAGAATATACAATTGAGGATAACTGCTGCCTATGTCACTCTGCTTGTATGTCATAAAAGGCCACTTTTGCTCCTTCCCTTGACTGGTTGC
The DNA here is from genome assembly GCA_029582155.1 of Panopea generosa. Classification (NCBI taxonomy): domain Eukaryota; kingdom Metazoa; phylum Mollusca; class Bivalvia; order Adapedonta; family Hiatellidae; genus Panopea; species Panopea generosa. The sequence goes on along the minus strand of CM055911.1, from coordinate 45,526,799 downwards.
TTAAGACCATGTTTGTTTAAGGTGTTGAATGTAGATTACAATCTATAAATATAGAATATACAATTGAGGATAACTGCTGCCTATGTCACTCTGCTTGTATGTCGACGGAAAATGCCTATAGCGCTGAAATGGTTAAACACCACAGAGAAAAGGTTTTACCCAGAAAACGGACTTCTTAAGCTCTCCTCATATATTAGAGGGATCACCGATCAGGTCGTCGGTTTGAGCCCCGCTCGCTCCAAAATCTTTAAGTGAGAAAGTTTGCCAGTTACTTGGGGAAGGATGGTGGTTCTATTCAGTCTGAGGTCTTTCCCCACCAGTTAAAACTGAATATGCCATATATAACCTGAAATGTGTTGAAACCCCATTAAAAGAAAAGAAATTATGTTTAAAGAAATCCTGATGTATTCTCTTTAAAAATGGTGCTAAAGTCAATACTCCATGCCGTCCTGATGGATCCTCAGTGTTTATATTTAAATGCCATCATGGGCCTTTTAATCAATCAATGAGGCGAGTGATGGTTTGTATTTATGTTCAGTATTATCAGTTACATTTCTATATCGCCACTTAGTTTTTCTCACATTCAAGCTTTCCCTTTGTCGTTTCAAAAACAGAACCCAAGGAGAAGAAGGCTCCGAAAAAGAAGGTGAAGAACCCATGGTCTGATGAGGATAGCGAGGATGAGAAGCCTAAGAAAAAAGCAGCTAAAAAGCGTCCAGTGAAGACATTTGATTCCGACATGTCCGATCTCAGTGAAGATGAATTTGTGGCAAAGAAACCTAAGCCTGCTGCAAAGGTAAGAATATAAGAATTTTACACGGGTTGGAGGTTCGGTATCAAATTTTATCTCGAGGGATACCACGATGGCTTTTAGACGTCAAATTAATATATTACGTCATGTTTTAATATGTCGCGTTTTAAATTATTCCAACGTCACAGCAAGATAGGATGAACGCGTAGAGTATGTGTAGGATGAAAATTTTGTACCCTTAAAAATATGTGGAAATCCTTTTTCGGGTATACAAGAATGGCATATGTTCAATAGTTACTGTAATCCTAATTACAACAGTTGCTGAGGGATAAAGCATCTAGCATGTACAGAATATGGTGTGCTTATATGGACTTAGCACTTAATACCGTAATATAAATTTTACATAAAATTGTTTGAAATTTGTTCAATAAGCGTGTAGTTCGGCAAAGCTTACACACACACAGTCAAACCTGTGTAAGCAGTCATCTATAACTAGCAGTTATTAGTCTTAAGCAGTCCATTTTTAAGCTTTCAGAGCATATTAACCCTTATTAAGCAACAACCTGTCCTGAAAGGCCACTTTTGCTCCTTCCCTTGACTGGATGTTTACGACGGGTTTGACTGTATACTAATTCCTCAAAAATGAATTTAATGATATGGTACACGTCGGGCTTTGCCACAGGCCATTTAAGCACAGGGGCACCCCAGCGCTTGACTATCAGAAATCGTACTCCCCCTAGCGCTTGAATTCTTGAACAATATTTGCAAAAGCTTACTTTCCTCTAAATCATTATTTTTCTTAACACATTTTTTCTCATGTTAATGCATAAAATGAAACATACTAAAAATAAGGACTTTAACTGATTAATACAAGTTACAACTAATGTAATAGATTTCATTGAGTGCCTTACATAGTGCATGAACATGTGTTGAAGGTTTATAGGCGCTCTTACCCCAGATCTAGCATTTCTTCCTATTGAGAACCCTGCATGTTTGCAGAAATTTGAAAATATATCAATGTAATTATTCATTCATTATACATGTATATGTTTAAAAAAGCAAGTAATAAAAAAAATTATAGTTTCATAGATTTAATACTGAGATGCTGCATTCAGAAATTTCTTTAAGTCGGGTAAATCTATTGCAGAAAAAGAAGGTAGTCTTAAGCGACGATGACTTCAGCGATGGTTCAGATGATGACAATTTTTCCGCTCCCCCTCCGGCAGCATCACGCACGGGTCGTGCACGTGCAACTGTGAAATACAACTTTGATGACTCTGACGAGGGAGATTTCGATTGAGGAATTCAAGGAGATTAATAGTGAATCACATTTATAAGCTACGTGTAAAATCAGTGATGGGAGAAGTCCTCCTATTTCCGATAGTGATACTGACATGGGAGTTAGTCAGTCGGTGCAACAACTCCAGCAGGGACAGTGACGCAGTGACATGGTAACGTTTCTACGCAGTGTGACAATGGACCAATTTTATGAATGATAAATAGCTGGGCAGAGCAGAACCCATAGAAAGTCATTGCTCGGTCCTGGAAAAGGATTTACAAGCAATGGTGCTGGATTGAGTACTACTGCACATTTAAGCATTTAAATAGTTTCAAGAGCTAAAAAGAATGGTACTGTTATCACAGTACAATATGTATATATTTATTTTTTAAGGAAAGAATTCTTATATATTGTTCAAATATTTCATCTTGAAATTCTGTTTTACACCTCGTCCAATTCTACGAATCAAACAAGTGCGCAAGCGGTGACTGAGGAATTCCGAACGTGTTGAAATGTTTGTGTCAAATCTGTGGCTCATCGTTATCTGCTGTCATATTTATACACAGTAGTTAACATTTGAATGTATTCATAAACAAGTTATGAATAAGCATAAATATACATGTATGTAAGAGACATCAGGGCCTTAAAATAGTGGATTTTACTTTCTGGTCCGGGACCTTCCAGCAACATTTTTGATAAGTCTTCAAGATTTTTAAATATATCCGACTAAAGAATATTTGTATTGTGTATTTCATTTTTTATACTGGTTCCATTAACCCAAGGGTCATTGATATTACATCAACGAAGCTAGAACAACCATAGATATTATATTTATTTCAATATAATTTATAAGTTTATTATTTGGTTATTTTCTCTTGATACCTAATTTTCTCTTTAATGTGTGTTTTTAATAAAGAATGGATCACAACATATTAAATATGGTATTGTTTTAAAGTAAAATTATACGACATTGTGTCTAATTATCATATGTCTCACCACTCATTCAAGTGGGAAAGTTATCAGTTACTTGCGGAGATGGGGTGTGCTCGAGTACTGGTTAATCCCAGGAAACAGTGGTTAGGTTAACTGATTGTCTGTTAGCCCTTGATGGCATAAAAATGACACTAAATATTCAATCAATCAATAAAGTCGAACTATAGCTTCTGTGATTTATTTATTTATTTATCATATAAATTTCACTCAATTTAACTGCAATATTCACATAAATTTAAAATCTGAGACCAGTTTAAAAACTACCAGCTCTGGTAGTGCTACAGCATGAAATTACGCTGCATTAAATAAATGGAGATGCAGAAATCGGTCCACTTTTTGTACTGGAGGGCAGATGCTTTTTTATAATTTTGAAAAGTCAAAAGGACCTAATTCGAATAAGTTCCAAGGGTCTGACAGTGAAAAGCAAAGGTTCCGGACCTCGGACATGCGCTATTTTTTACTTCTGGACATGTCTTTCATAAACGCATGTCCCACACAGCAATCTTATTACATTTTCACAATGTGGGAATAATAATAACTCGGATGTTACTTTGAAATGGAACATACATTAAGTCTATAAAAATTCTGTTTCTTTATAAAATGGCATTGCTGGTTTATTACGTTTTTGCACAATTTCATATTTTTAGGTTTAATAGATATGTTCTGTTGCAAAAAAAATTATAGGATTTTTTTTTTTAAGATGTGTAGAAAAATATAAATTATTAAGGTCTAAATACATGTACATGTAGTACTTTTAAAGGACACGATTTTCAAATAATGATACCTTTTGTATGTTTAAAGTGTGATTTGACTTAAAGATTGCTGCATGTCCTTTTAAGAGAATATTTAATTCTTCTATCTGTATTCAGAGATGTAAGAATTATAAGATCTCTGCACATTATGATTTTAATCTGTATAAAACAAATTTTTATGTTTTATTTATTATTAGTATATACAAAACAACTTCCCATAATTTTAAGTTTTAACATTGATCTGTATTATCATATCTTTCCGAAAATCTTTATTTGTGTTATTATTTACTATCGGTTGTGTTGTGAAGAACTTAAATTTATCTGTTTTAAGAAATGAAATGACTTTCTATTGCAAAACATTATATACAGTCTTAAAGATCACTTATCTCTCACCGCTAAGGTCATAGGTTTGAGTCGTGCTCACTCTAAAAGCTTTATGTGAGAAAGTTTGCCAGCTACTTGCAGAAGGACGATGGTTCTACTTGGATTCATTCTGAGGTCTTCCTCAACTCATGAAACTGGATATGCCATATATATGTAACTTGAAATGTGTTGAAAATTGTGTTGAACCCAAAAAATACATACCAGGGGGTGCTCATTTGAATATTTTTAGGATCGAATATTTTTATAATGCAACATTGTTCTGAATCAGGAAATGAAAATGAAATGTGTTCATGAATGTTACAGAGAAAGGTTTCCCATGTATGGCATTGTATAAGATATCCTTTAAAAATATCAGAGTAAATTTGATATGATACGACGCTAACAGCAACCAAAAAGTGTTCAAAAAGTTCATACAACTGTTATAAAATAAAATTCATTCATATAACAGTTATAAAGTAGAATTCAATCATCCATTTTTATGCCCCAAGGTGATCGGGCATTAAGTGTTACCCCTGTTCGTCCGGGGAGGGGGGGATTGTTACCTTTATAAAACTTCTGTAAAAATCTATGTATTGTATTAATATTTCATGCGTACCTGTGTATAATTATTTAAAATACAGGCTGAGTTGGAAAGTTGTCATCGTCGATCAAATTTTACATGAGTTATTTGGTTTCTGATCAGTAGCGTGGACATTGTTAAAATTCATCTTAAACCAAGGAGTCGGTTGGGCTGATCAAGCAGCTGACCTGTAAGGGGGCTTGAATCCAATCCACTAGTATTTGGATAATGTGCCTTTGGCAAAACAAACCTGCTCTAAGTCGTTTTTTGTTACTATTGTGAAATTCGTCATTCGGCATGACCTACAAGTTGATCTCCCGATTATATACTTTTAGCCCCTCACTGATAGTGGTACAGTTTAGTCCAATGCAACTTTATCATTATTCTTGCATACTTGACAAGGATTTCCACATATTTAAATTGGGTACAGAATTTTCATCCGATGCGCTCATCCAACCCTGCTGTGACATATATTAAAACACGATGTAATATATCTTAAAAGTCATTGTGGTAAAATATAATATCAGTTAAAATAAATATTCAATATGTATGGTATGCAAGAAAAATAATCTTACATGGTTTTGCGGTTAAGGTAGAAAATTCCATCCCTTGAGATAAATGTTTTCGCAGGAACTTGGCAGAGTCTGGTTCCCTTCAAAACAGTTATTTCTCGGGACGGAACTTTCTATCCAAACCTCTAACCCATGTAAGATTCTTATATTCCAAACTGCCCTTTGTCTCTTTCATATCGTCAGTCATAGGAGAAATATATTGACAGAATTCTTGTCAGTCTTCAGGTATACATGCATTTATTTTCATAATCTGTAATATTTATAATCAACATGCCATGATGGTGTTTTATATTTGTCACTCTTGATATATATATTTGTGTAAATCGTTTGTCTCAATCTTCAATCTGTTACATCATTTAGACTCTGTGTTTTCATCTTCCCTCTCTTGCCTTTTCAGCTCACCTGGCCTAAAAGGCCATCTGAGATTTTGGTATGATGTGGCATCTGTGATGTCATCATGGAACTTAACATTTTCATCTTTTCTGACCACTTAGTCAAATTTAACCAAACCTCGCAAGGATGTTCCTTTGATGGTCCTCTACCAAGTTTGTGTTTTTGGTTCTGCTCCAATATTGATTATGGCCGCCAGTGTAAAGAAATATTTTCTAATTTTAAAAAGTATTTTTCTCCAAAATCACTGAAGAGAATTTAACCAAAATTTGCAGGAATATTCCTGCCAAGTTTGTGCTTTGGTCCTATTCCGATATCAAAATGGTTGCCAGGGTTAAATGGGATTTCTGATTAGCCAATATTTCAAAAATCTTCTCCAAAATCTGACAGTCAAAATAAAAACAAACTTTGCAAGAAGGTTCTTTTGATGGCCTTCTGACAGTTTTTTGGGTTTTTTTTTTAATTATTATTTTTTGTTCAGTTCAAAAATTCAATCTGGTCGCCCGAGTGAGTCGAGTTAGTTTTTTTGTGTGTGAAATGCACCACTGGTCTACGTCATACTGCTCACGTGTACAAAAGTTTCTTTGTAAATATATTGTCATCTCGAATCATTTACATGTATTCCTCATACAAATTATTCTTGTCACCTTTGTACTTGTACAAAAAAATACTCCAAACAAACTCATAAATATGTTTGGAACATTGTGTAATCAACGTTCATTGATCATCTTTGAGAATTGTTTTCACATGATAGCATTGGTAATAAACATCTCTACCATGAATAAGACTTGCTTATCTTTATCACTTCCAAAGTTTTGGGCTTGTATAAATAGTGTGAGATGTATCCACATAAATATGTGACGATTTTATGTTTAAATCCAGAAATAACTAGCTTTACTGGTGGCTCCTGCATCTGAACAAATGTGATACATTATAGAAACTGATTTGTTTGTTTGAATATTTAGATGATCAGTTAACCTAATCACGGTTTCCTGGGATCTTAAATGGTTAATCAGTACTCAAGCATGTCCATCTCCGCAAGTAACTGATTGCTTACCCATTCTTATCAGAGGTGAGAGAGAAACGATTGATTGATTGATTGATTGAATATTTAGTGTCATTTTTATGCCATCGAGGGCTAACAGACGATCAGTTAACCTAACCACTGTTTCCTGGGATTAACCAGTACTCGAGCACACCTCATCTCTGCAAGTAACTGATAACTTTCCCACTTGAATCAGTGGTGAGAGACGAATGATAATGAGACACAATGTCGTATATCAATCATCACGGAGACTGTTGCCGGGCGGGGGATTCGAACTCACGACCCCTGGATTGATAGTCAGACGCGTAATCGACTGAGTTAATCGGGCCCGGCTAGAGAGAGAAACGACAATTAGATGCAATGTCGATCATCATGGAGAATGACGACACCTGGATTTATAGATGTGCTACTGACTCGGTTAATCGGGCCTAGCAGACTGGTATAGAACATTGCAAATAAAAAGCTATGATGCAAATTTTCCATTTATCTCTCTTTAACTCTACTCCATATGCACTTTAACTGGACTCTTCCAAACTTAAAAGCCACACATAGTCAATTTCATTGAATAGATCATTTTACCAATTTATTCTGATAGAGCAGAAAAACCAGTTCTATATTAGAGGTGTTCAAAGGTGTCCATATGAAGTAACGGTTTAATTTAAATAATTCTCAACCACAGCAGTGGTAAAGTGTCCTTATATGCAGAAGGTCGTCGGTACGATTCTGGACTCTGTCGCATCCTCAATTATCACTCAACATTTAGAGGATAGTTCTAGGTCTGGTCAACCTAGTGCCCATATAATTAATGTCTGGGATACTCCAGTGTTGAAGTGCTTAGAATGCTAACTCAAGTAGCAGTGGAAGGGAAATAACTACCGTAGTTTTCTAACTGATTTGTTTCCCTTTGAGATTCTGGGATACTGCTTAAAATGCTAGCTCAAGTAAAAAGCATATGATCTGAATGAAATCAAGTTGCATGTATCTAGCAATTTTATAATGGAAGGGAAATAACTACCGTAGTTTTCTAACTGATTTGTTTCCCTTTGAGATTTTCGGATACCAAGGTCTGGGATACTCCAGTGTGGACGTCCTTAGAATGCTAGCTCAAGTAAAAAGAATATGATCTGAATGAAATCAAATTGCATGTATCTGGTAATTTTATAATGGAACGGAAATAACTACTGTATTTTTTTTAACATATTTGTTTCCCTTTGTGATTTTCGGATACCAAGGGCTGCGTTCACTTTGGTTAAACATGTTTACTGTGAGTGTTGCTCAACTGAACAAACAGTAAATGGAAATTGGACTATTGGACATCCACCCGTTTATCTTAAAGTCACGTGATTAAACACAGCAAACAGCTCTCAAAGGTTTTTGCTTTGTAAGCGTTTACAGTGAGCATAATTAGTTAACACGTTTAACCGAACTGAATGCAGCCCTGGTCTTACACGAATTTGATATTGGAGCCGCCAATGAATTATATAGAGAAGGAAAGACAACTGATTGAGATTTTGTGAACGCTCGCATATTCACTTAAAATTTCGCAATTTCTCGTTTTTAATTATCTTCACTTCCATTCATCTCGGGGACACAAATCAAAATTCTTACACTGCAGAATGAAATTGTCATCAAAACAATACCATTCCCAGAAATTTGTGTTTAAAATTGTTGAAGTACTTGTGGTTACAAAATGTGCATACTGCAGCTAAAATAACGACAAATTACGATAATTTTTCCTTAAAAACTCAATATCTTTAATTCAAGAGCATTTTGCGTGATCGAAATATGTTTAAACATCTAAGATTACATACATCTGACAGTTTATGTACAAGAAATCAGTTGCCTGTGAATTATGAATGATTAATTTGCAATTGATGAATCCTTTGTGTGCTGTTTCATCAACATATAGTCAGGAGATGCAAGTTTCCTAACCTTCTATACAAGTCCTCGGTGTCGTTTAATATTTTACAAAACATTTGTAATTTTGTAGACTTTAAAACCGACAGCTCCAGTGTTGGCAGTCCTACAGGAATGCCCTGATAGTATGACAATTGTGTTAAAATAAATAATTACTATTAAATTTTATAGTTAATTTTAAAAATCTACTTTAACGCGACCGCAGTAACAAATCATTGACGGGCATTTATGTTAAGAGGTCTGACGGACAAACGCCATCATTGTTCGGATTTATGATAATAGTAAAACAAGGAAAAATGGGAAATTATAGGTGCAGCATGTCGAACGCATCAAGCTCTCACAAGTTTGTTAAAAACATGACCCCTGTGGTCAAATCTGGCCCCGCCCCAGGTGTTTAAAGTTTTTGTTCTTTTGGTTCCGATCAAAATTGCAAAAATCTTCAACAAAGCGTCAAAGCCTGGATCTTTGATATTTTATATGTGTTTACATTCGTGGTAAGTGACCATTTTGACATTTGGGGTCCTACAAACGCCTTCTGCTCCGGAAGATTAAGTCCCTATTTAGTCGTCTGACGTTATCAATCCATTTTAACCACTCCTATGTAGCCGTATGACACGTGATTGGGCGATGAGCTTAGTACAAAGGAAAGTGCGGTTTGTTTAAAACATAACCATGGGTCAAATTTGGCCATGCCATAGGTGTTGATCTTTTATTTTTTCTACCAAATTACAAAAATCTGTGAAACAATGATTTGCATGATTTTGTGGTAAAATCATTTCACATTTGTGACCATTTTCACATAAGGACGTCCTGCACATGCCTCTAGACTGTTATCTGGCCGTCATTATTTAGTCATTTTAATACGGTATTCCGTTTGGTCCATCTTATTTTTATTTTTTTTACCCAAACCACGATGCTCGAAACCACGATGATGAAAGTCGAAACTACTATGATGAAAACGCGAAACTACGATGATGAAAGTCGAAAGTACGATGGTGAAAGTCGAAACTACGATGATGAAAACACGAAATCACGAAACTAGGAAGGTGAAAACGCGATGGAATTTCACCATCGTGGTTTCGACTTTCACCATCGTACTTTCGACCTTCGACCTTCGACTTCCTGTCATTCACACGCACATGTTTTATCAACAAGTCATGTCGTCTGATGAAGGTATGCTTTTATAAATATTGATTCAAATGCCCGTTGATACATTAACCATCACCATAATTTCTTTGTAGGAGTATCCCCTTTCAAAATATCTTGAGATACAGCCATCCATTGTAATTATTGTATTGAGATCGCGTTGCATATGCGCAACAGGAAGTCGAAGGTCGAAACTATGATGGTGAAAGTCGAAACCACGATGATGAAAGTCGGAATCACGATGGTGAAAGTTGAAACTACGATGATGAAAGTCGAACGTATGATGATGAAAGTTGAAAGTATGATGGTGAAAGTCGACAGTACGATGACGAAAGTCGAAAGTACGATGATGAAAGTTGAAACAACGATGGTGAAAGTCGAAACCACGATGATGAAAGTCGAAACTACGATGGTGAAAGTCGAAAGTTGAAACTACGATGGTGAAAGTCGAAAGTACGATGGTGAAACTACGATGATGAAAGTCGAAAGTATGATGATGAAAGTCGAAACCACAATGGTGAAAGTCGAAACTACTATGATGAAAGTTGAAAGTCAAAACTATGATGGTGAAAGTCGAAACCACGATGATGAAAACGCGAAATTACATCGCATTTTCACCATCGTATGTTTGTGATTTCGCGTTTTCATCATCATAGTTTCGTATTTTCACCATCGTGATTTCAACTTTCACCATCGTGGTTTCGACTTTCGACTTTCGTGGTATGGGGTTCAGAAATAAAAAACGCGATGGTCCAAATGGAACACCGTTTTTTAATCACTCCTGGGGAGGCTGTACCACAAGGGATCGGGTGATGAGTTTAGTACGAATGATAGTGCCATCAATATTGTAAACAATGCACAAAACCTCACGAAATCTCGTTTTTTAAATAATATTACTTCCATTCATCGGGGAAATACAAATCAAAATTCTTTCTTTGCACAATGGAATTCTTTACAAAACGAGAACGTTCTCAGCAAAGTATGTTTAAAATTGTTGAAGTACTTGTGTTTACAAAATGTGTATACTGCCAGTAAAATTCAAAGAAAGTACTCGATTTTTTTACTATAAATTGTAATGTTTTAAATTCAAGACCGTTGTGCGTGTTTAAAACATTTTAAAATATCTACTGTGAATACACCTTTGATTCAAGTTTCCTATCCTTCTACAGAAGTCCTTAGTTTTAGGTTGTAACAGTATAGTAGCTCCACCCACTTCGTGCCAGTCAATATACTGATAAGCCTTTCTAATACTACTTGCTGGTCAACCGTGTACAGATTCTCTAACAATGTATATCTCGTAGTAAATACATTAGTTAGAGCACATATTTGTCGTTCTTATTTATAATCCAAAGTACAAAGGGTACTCAAAAAGTTTTGAGACTAACGCGCTTTCATAGAAATTATAACAGGTATGCTCACGAAGTTTTCGTGATCTTGTAGGTCGTTCCAATAGTCATGTACCTCGAAAATGTCGACATAATTGGTTTTTCTATCGCAAAGTTATAAGCGTTTAAACACAGAACATTCGTATATACTGGCACTATTTAAGGAAGCATGAAGCCTGCAGAAAAAGAAAGAAATTAGGACTTACATAGTACCTGGCGTAGTGCTTTAAATATACCTGGTAAACATATTCAATAAGGAAGACTCAAGAGTCAACGATCTACATCGTGTTGGGCGCCCCAAAACTACATTGTCTTCTGGGAATATTGAAGCTGTTGACACCATCGTGGCCGAAGACTCGCGCTTTACATTTTCTCAGATAGCAGCAGCAGCAGTATTTCATTTGGGAAGTGTTCATGAAATTCTGACGAAAAACAATTATCAAACGTTTGTGCACGACGGGTACCCGACTTTCAGACCAAAGAGCAAAAAGCCCAATGGGTGAAATGTTGCAAAGATCTTTTGAAAGTGTATAACAATGCTGATATAAAGAAGACTAAACGAGCTACTCGCAAATGATGAAAGGTGGATCTATTATGTCGAAAAATGGAAAAGAGTCAATTTTAAACTTAGTCACAGTGATCTAGTATCTGTGAGTAACCACTGATTTAATTAATAATTACGTCACTATCAGCATGTTTCTACATGTCAAACGTTGTGTATCATATACACCCTGTTCATATTAGAATGATAAACATCATTAATAAAGAAGAAAGGTACACCGAGAAACTATAAAGTCCTTGATTTTTTCTCCATATAATTTCTGATTTCTTGAAAAGTATAATTATACAAGTCGTTGGGTGTACCGTCATTTAATGTCTCTGAATTTAACGGTACCGCCAGGTAATACACCTGTCCTCATTTCCGTTATTGTTTTACTACAAGAAATGTGATTGGTTTATAACAGCAAATTTGAGCCAATGATCACTTCAGTTTCTTAAATTGTTTAGCATAGCAAAACAAAACTTTCGGTGGGGAAGGAAACACGAATTAAAGTTGGTAACTCTGCTGTTATTTAACATATTGCATGTATAACATGATAAAGTTTGCCACATTTTTTAGATTTTGTAGGAATTAGAGCACATTTTAGTGGCATGGTAGAAGTTAAACCAGTTCAATATATAGATTAGATACGTGAAAAAACAATCCAAATCGCCAGTTGTTTATATGGGTGGGGTAAGGTCCTGTATGATTATTATCGAGGCAACAAGTAACCATAGATCTCCCCCATATTTTATATTTACCTAATACCGCGATATACATATTACCGCGAATGCCCGTATAATAGCATTATCTCAGATATGCCCATTTAGAATTTCTTACCTGCGGGCAGTGTGACAATTGAAACGGATGCAATACAAAAATCCTTAAGTTTACAAACTCAGTGTTTATGATGATTTCAAAGTTTTAAATATATTCTTGCTTAAAATTATTTGAAAATGATCCCTTGTATACCTAATACCATGATATACCTATTACCGCGAATGCACGTCTAATTACAAAATCCCAAGACAGGTGCAAAGATCAAACTTCCCTTAGCGTCAGCATTTGTTTACATTTCATACCGGCAACAGTTTATTACTCAGCACACTTACGTTACTTTGTTACTGTTTATTATTGATGCCATTATTTACATGGTTACAAAATTTTAGACTCGCGGTAATAGCTTTGACCAGTATAAATCCAGTATCAGTATTTAAATTACCTATAATACAAGCTTGCATGTTATCCTGCCATTATTGATTAAATAAAGAGTCACCGATGAAGGCAGTGTATAAATAAAATAATATAACATTTGTTTGATTTTTGTATTGCAAACTTTTGTGTGTATGCAATGGTAAAGATCAGTAGGACTTGGATTTGTGAATATTTCTGAGAAAAAAAGCATTAATAAACAATTATTACCATCTATAAAAAGCTTATATTATTAGTGCATAAATGTTATTAAGTCGTTGATATTAGTATTCTTTGTTTATGTGAACACTGACGTGTCATCATTCTGATAGTTTCCCTCAATCATTAGGTGTGAATTTGGTCATTAATTGAAACAATTATAAAGGATAAACTTTGATAGTTAATTGCTTGTTGTCATCTTAATTTTTAAATTGATTCCACACTTGATTAAAGGCGTTAACCCTTTTCTTCATATAGACGCCTTTGGACACCTCTAATATTGAAAGCATTAATTCACCACATATCAGCAATGGGTGAATCATGTTTATATTAACTGACAGAGTGGAAAACAGTGCAGGAAGTGTTCAAATTGCTCGTTACGAGCATTCTGAACTCTTCCTGCACTGTTTTCAAAGGCCTTCTGTGGTTGGTGCGGGAAAACACGTATCTATGGAGTAAAGGCGTTGAATAGTTTGATCGGAGTTGGCAATGACAGTCATTACCATTTGCATTTGTGTATAAAACATTCAAAGGGTTCAAGAGATAATTTTTTACTATTTTCTTAAATCTTTTATATACTCTTTATTCTGTACATTTCAGGAAAAAAACAATAGCGTCATCAGTTAGATCACTTTGAATTATACATGAGAAGGTTATAGGAAAACAGATACATTTAATTTGTCTCATCTATACATTCTTTATAGGCTTAGTCCATTAAAAATTTAAAAAGAAGTGACAAGAAAAAAAAAAGGGGAGTGTATAGGCCCATTTGGACCTCTTGATTTATTTTACTAAGTATTGTAAGTTCATTGTCAGGCATCTAATTATTATTTCAGACTGAACAAATACTAATCCTGATGTTTAAAATGAAGTGACCCAGGGTGTAATTTCCAATGGAGAACTTTGTTTTGTATGAGGAACTAGGAAGGGGAGACCATTCCATCATATACAAGGGCAGACGGAAAGGGACCATCAACTTTGTGGCCATTCATTGTATAGAAAAATGTAATAGACCTGAAGTAACAAACACGGTAAGCATGAAATCATCTTATTTTATTAACAATTGTTGTAAAATATATCATAATACATGTACAGTCAAACCTGTGTTAGCGGCCACCTGTATTAAACAGCAACTTGTCTTAAGCAGCCACATTTGCTATTTCTCATTTCTGTGTTTTCGGAACAAATTTACCTGTATTAAGCAACAACCTTTCTTAAAAGACCACTATTGCTTCTTCCCTTGACTGGCTGCTTAAGACAGGTTTGACTATTTACCAAAACCACTGTGTTGAGCGGAGCACATGGTCCAGTGGTAGAGCATCAGACACATGATTGGGGGCCGTGGGTTTGATCCTCCACCTGAATTAAAAGAATTTAACAGACTATCACATTTAGTTTGGTATGGTACTATTAAAATATATTTTGATATAATATACATATATATATATTTCATAAAAAATTAAAATATTACTTCAATGATTTCAGGTTCGTATGACCCATGACATACAACACATAAATGTTGTGAAGTTTTACGAGTGGTACGAGACAAGCAACCATCTATGGCTGGTGGTGGAATTGTGTACTGGGGGAAGTCTCGAGTATGTCATCTCGCAGGATAAAAACCTACCAGAAAGTTCTGTCAGAACATTCGGAATTGACCTTGTTACTGGTTTACATTATATACACTCGCTGGGGATACTTTTCTGTGATTTGAGGCCATCAAAGGTAAGTTCCTGTATAGTCATGCAGTCTGAAAAATAGATATTGTCTGAGATCCAGGCTATAACATTTTTGATCCGCCTACAAATATAGTTTGATCAGACTATTGATATCGTATGAGACCAAATTCTGGAAATTTTTGTTCTTTACATATACATGTATAAGATTAAAAAAAAAGTTCACATTTGATGTATAATAGTAACAATTATTTAGTTTAACCCTATTTTACCGACTAAAAGAATTAAATTTGAACTATATATCTTGAGAAAGGTTTTAGTTCGACTAAGTCTTGGAAAAGTTTTTCACACAGACTGTTCGTGTTTTTACAGACATCCAAGATAAGGTAATTTTAGGGATATTTTACCAACGTGATTTAGCAAAATACCTCATAGTTTTGAGAAGAAAAAAATGAGAGAAACTTTATCCCTTACCTTTAGAAATTTGGGATAAATTTACTGTTTCAAATATTTTCAACACGGTTTCTATACTGAAAATATGTCATTCTTAGATGTTTAAAATGTCTGAGGGGTCCTCTGAGTGCAAATGGTCTAAGACATCATCAAGATCACTGACCTCTCACTGCTGAGGTCATAGGTTCGGTCCCGCTTGTTCCAAAAATTTTAAATGAGAAAGTTTGTCAGTTATTTGTGGAAGAACGGTGGTTCTACTCTGAAATAATTCCATGTTAATTTATATCAGTACGTTTTCTAGATGACGGATATCTGAAGCATGTTTTATTTGCTGCTAAATGGAGGATAAAACTTGTGAAATTGTCTTCTTTCACATCTAAATCACAAGATAAAAATTTCAATATTTCAGATTTTGTTGGATGGACCTGGTATCTTGAAGTATGCTGACTTTGGTTTGTCCAAGGTTGAAGGTGAGAATCTCGAGGAACTCTTCCAGAAGTTTTCAGATGCTGGCGAGACGTGGGCCTCAGATTCGCAGCTGGATGAGAAAAAATCACGAACCTCTGGTGAGTTTATAAGCTTTGCCTAGAATCAATTTTTAATCTAGCCTCAAAATCTCCAATTTCTCAGACTTTATAAGTGGTCACCTTCCTTAAGCAGCCACATTTGCTATTTCCCATTTCTATGATATAAAAGCAAATGAACCTTTATTAAGCAACACCCTGTCTTAAAAGGCCTCTTGACTGGCTGCTTAAGACAGATTTGGCTGTACAAATGCAACTGAAAAATGATGCGTTAGAAATATTCTGCCAATCTGCCAGTGTTCATTAATTTCCCTTTAAGTTCGGCAATAGTGTAGTGGTTGGGGCGTTGGCTATTCATGCAAGAGATTATGGGTTTGGTTTGTCAAAGGCCTGACCTGAAAATGTAAAAAGCAACACCCCATCATCATCATTATCACCACACCACCAAATTAAGGCAGATTGAAGCACTGGAGGTTCACTGACTGAAGATCCTTTATCCTCTTTTAATTCCAATTTAACAGTATAAAGCGATGATTGATTGATTGAATATTGAGCGTCATTTTGATGCCATCAAGGGCTAACAGATGATCAGTTAACCTAATCACTGTTTGTTGGGATCCTGAAAGGTTAACCAGTACTTGAGCACACCTCATCTCTGCAAGTAACTGATAACTTTCCCACTTGAATCAGCAGTGAGAGACAAATGATCATAAGCCACAATGTCGTATATCAATCATCATGGAGACTGTTGCAGGGCAGGGATTCAAACGCACAACCCCTGGATTGATAGTCAGACGCGTGACTGACTGAGCTAATCAGGCCCGAAAAAACAGGGATTTAGATCTGTAAGATACATACTGTTTTGATTTTCATCATTATGATGCTATTATTTCCTATCAAAGGGACCCTACCCTATTCCTTCAAAACCAAAACAAAAGAACACCGTGTAACTGTATGTGAATTGTTCATTTTAATATTTGTCATCTCTTCAGGTCATCCCAACTATACATCACCAGAGGTATTGCAGGGAGGGGAGATAACTCTTCTGAGTGATTTATGGTCGCTCGGGTGTGTAATGTATGAAATGTTCACTGGTAGGTGAATTTACATTATCACCTTTATTTGTTTGTTTGTTTCATTATTGGTTCGATTTATTTAATTCATTAGTTAAATTATGAAAGTAGTCATATTTCCAAATTTCACAACTACTGTAAACATTCTTAACAACGTTCAGTTTCCTCTTCTTTATTTTAATTTAATTTGAAAATTCTACTACTGGTATTGCAATTATAGATTGATAGAAAAATATAAGAATCTCTCATGGGTATTAGGTTTAAATAAGGGTATTAGGTTGAGATAAGTATATGGGTAGTTCTCAGTTATTCAGCAAATTTCCAGACACAATGATGGATTTATTAAATTATAACTTAGAGTAAATATTTTGGTGTTAAAATGTAGTTTAAACATTCCTCTGTATGATTGTAATAATAAAAAGATAGTTTGTGACAAGTAAATCATGTAAATCAAAATTTATGTATGGTAACCTCAAGGTTTTGGACGTTACATTTTATTTATTGACAATAGTTTATGCATTTAATGGGTGATTTCAATACAATAACTTATGATTATTAGATAATACTGGAGAATACCTATGAAATAATAATTATAGAAAAAATCAAATATAACCAGAATGAAAGTAATTATATATATTTTGTAGTTGTGGATGTTACTCAAAATTTATATGATAAAAGTTCAGCGTGTTGCTATCTATATCCGAACAAACTGAAATAGTACTCAAAACTTTCAATTAGAGAACATATCCTTGTGATTTTTCATATTAACTTCAAACTGACATACATATATCAGAATAGTTTGTCACAATTCATATGGACGTTACTCTTTGACAATTGACAAATATGCAAATATGTAACGTCCACAACTTAAAAATAACGTCCACAACATACACAAATTACAAGATTACTTCTGTATTGTTTTATAATTGTTGTTATATTTATGTTAATTGTGTACATCTCATCACACTTGGCCATGTGTTATAACATTTTATCCTAGTATACATATTTAAACTTGTACTTTAGTGGTTTGAACTCATTTCACTGCTAACTACTGAACAACTACTAGTAATATTAAAGGGTTATATTAGTAATATTGAAATAAATAAATTATGTTGTCTTACTTCTAGTATTTATCTACATGTGCCAACTATATTATAAGAAGGATTACCCCACATCTGTGTACTAGGCTGCTAGTAGTATATACTATAAACAAAGTTTATGAGCCCCACCAACCAACTAGTATAGAAAATCACTTAAAGCCACTATCTGCTCACTGTATTATTACAGTGCTTTCCAAAACTTTGTGAACTAGACTAGCAGCACTTAGTATATCTCCAGTATATAAATGAGACCCCAACCAGAAAAGGTATTGACAAAGTATACAAGTCTCTTCTGACAAATGGCAATTAAAATTTATTGGAAGAATAATCAACTATATCCATATATGTCAGTGAATAATATATAAGTTTTTTCTTCTTTTGATCCCTAAAGAATCTTTTGTTGCTATTAAAATGGCATCTTCACAACTTCCTGAGACATCTCAAAGGTCTGAAAATACACAAATGAAAGTTTTTATATTATTATTAAGTATTTTATACAGTCAAAAAGTTTATTTGTACACATATAACAAAATTATAGCGCTATAAAAATAAATAATTAGTATATTAATCCTACTGGGAGAGAGTAAGAAGGCAATTTACTTTTATTTTATCTAAACTGATATTAAAGTGTATTGGCACTGTTCTTACCTTTGAATACATAGAAGAATCTTAAGCCCACTCGTAGACAAATCTGGAGAGGAGATAACACTCACAATATCCTCAAAGATCACTGTGCCTGGTCTCCTAGAGCTGCCAAAGATCTCCACACTCGAGGAAATGGTTTTAATTAACAAACCCATGGCCATTGATCAACCTGGACATAAAAAAATGTTTCTTGATAAATTTGTAGTTATTTTTTGTCTGTATTTATTTAAATTAAATGATAAAGCAACATAATTATGGGCATGAGATTTTCTTAAAAGTAATGAAGAGAACAAAATTAGTATCGTTTGTAGTTATTGTTTTTAATATATATATATTTTATATCATTAATACTGGTACTAAGCATTATTATTTACAATTAAATTTTTAAAAATTAAACTGTTAACATGAGAATAACATTCTAAAGGATATTTTGTAAACTTAGATCAATTAATTAGTAATTTATATTTCAGACTTTAACACATAATTGTTTGTTCCAAAATTCTTGTGTCAAATGTAACATCCATAACAAAGAAAACATCCGTGAATTGATAATATTTCTTATTTATCGGGAGTACTGGCAAACTCATACTTAGGTCAACTCAATTTCTACCAAAAAAGGATAATTAATTGTTAATCTTCTTGTCTCTCATATTATTTCAATTAGAGATAATATAAAATCAGTTTTGGATGTTACACATTCAAGTAGAAACAAATGTCAATGTCACATCCACAACATTACCTAACGTCCGCAAACGTAACGTCCAAAACACGACGAAGGAGATATTTGGTGACAGAATAGACAAACTAGAATTGCTGTGTTCATTTACAGAGAAAATGGTATGATATCAAATACTGGGGTATACATCATGGTTATTAATTACATTAAAGCGTAGGACATTTGGTATAGACAAGTTGACCATGTCAAATAGTAACATCCAAAACACGATAAAATGTCAATGTATAACGTCCATATATGCATTTGATTTACAGACATAACACGGACCGCTAGCTGCGTCAATACGGCAATTTCCTTCTTTTCTATCGATTAACATTCATTTTTTATTGTTTGCAATCATCACAATAGTACATTGATTCACTTTAGATGTTTTATCAATAGAGTGATGAAATGTTCTGGACGTTACTCTGACTTTTTGATTGACCGACAACACTTACCTCTATATTCTCCCTGCTGGTGGTAAAGTTGTGTACACACAAACTGATGACGCGTTTTTGGACACGTTTATTTATCCATTGAGGGGTGTTAGATATGATACGATCATAAAATTGATAATTTACGACGATTCGTTTTGGACGTTACAAATTGACCGACATTTATACATTGAGGAAAGTTCGGTGATATTTTTTTATTGTGAAATCCTGTATATCACTCTACTTTACAAGGTAACTTTAAACAAACAACCTAACACCCCCACATGCAAATGATGTTGTCCATGCTTGTATTGTCTAAAAATAGATGCCAGAGTTTCATACAAAAATTGACCAACACCGTAACGTCCATATATACGCAGAATTTAATTTCTATTAAAATCAACTTTTTATCGGCATTTTAGTCTTTTAGAGATGCTTATATTTTAATTTTATTTATGGTTTTACAGTTACCATAAATAATGACTTTATAATCCATCGGAAAGTAACAATACAACTTAATTGTATACACTGATGGTAAAATGTCCCAAAATGGACCCTGTCAAAACTGGCATTTTTCAATTTAAAAATGTTGTAATTTCTTTCTTTCTGACCATATCTCCATAAAACTATCTTTACTATTCATTCAGATCATATCTAAAAGTATTAACACAACAAACATGTCAAATAAGCTTTATTTTTATTACAAATTATAATCAAAGTTCCATGGTACTGAATTGCTGAATAACTGAGAACTACCCATATAAGATTGATATAAAGAACATTAAGATGAGATATTACGTTGAGATAAGTCAAACCTGTGTAAGTGGTCACCTCTATTAAGCAGCCACTTGTATTAAGCAGCCACATTTACTGTTTCTCATTCCCATGCTTTCAGTGCAGATTAACCTGTATTAAGCAACAACCTGTCTTAAGAGGCCAATTTTGCTACTTCCGTTGACTGGCTGCTTAAGACAGGTTTGACTGTATTTTAGATTGAGATAAAATATGTTAGGTTGTGATAAGGTATGAGGTTTAGATAAGGCTAATATGTCCAGAATTGGTATTGGGTTGAGATAAGATATTAGGATAAGTCTATTAGTTTTGAATTAAACATTATTGATATGAGATAAAGATATAGGGTTATGATAAATTATGAGGTCGAGATAAGGCTAATATGTTGAGAATGTGTATTGGGTTGAGATAAGATATTAGGATGTGATAAGTCTATTAGTTTTGAGATAAACATTATTAATATGAGATATAGATATTAGGTTGTGATAAATTATGAGGTCAAGATAAGGCTAATATGTTGAGAATTGGTAGTCGGTTGAGATAAGATAAAATATTAGGATGTGATAAGGCTATTAGTTTTGAGATAAACGATATTGATATCAGATAAAGGTATTAGGTTGAGATAGGTACATGTATTAGGTTGAGATAAGGATATTAGATTGAGATAAGGTACATGTATTAGGTTGAGATAAGGATATTAGATTGAGATAAGGTATTAGGTCAAGATAAGGTACATGTATTAGGTTGAGATAAGGATATTAGATTGAGATAAGGGTACTTTGTTGATATCAGGATATTCCATGATTGCATCCTAAGGTTTCACTGTTTTTATCGGAATCTAGACTTCGCTAAGGTTTTAATCAAAGCTGTCATACCAACAATTGGAATATCCTTATCTCATTCAATACTCATGATTGATTCTTTTCCTTGCATACCACTTTTTATTCTCACCAAAGGGCGAGTATAGAACTGCCTTTTTATCCATCAGTGTGTATATCTGCACACACCAATGGGTATTTAAGCATCTGAGGTGTAGTGTTAGTCCTTTTTTTGGACAGTTGAAAAAAAAAATATGTGGCTGTTTCTAAACACTTCAGAGACGCTTTTCTGTGGCTAAAATTTGCTATGTGGCTCACAAGTAATCAGCTGGGTGCAAAGAAGCCACTTGAATACCCATCTGTTAGAACGCCCGTCCAAATCCTTGCCCAGAACATTATTTCAAAAGAAATTCCAAAAACATTTAGAATATGGAATATTCAGAGCATAAGAAGCATAGCTCTATCTTGAGTAATGATATTATTACCTCCCTTTTTTGTACTATTTTTGATTATTTTCGCTTGTCTAGGGTATATCTTCAAAAGTACGGAATAGGATCCAGCGAGAACTGGAACATAATGGATAGAGGGCAGTGTAACTCTGTCTTGAATAATGATATAAATATTTCTCCTTTTGTACTTAGTGTTAGATATTCCAGAGTATATTTTGAACAGTAAGGAAGGTTGACTACTCAGGCACTTGTTATGAAAGAATCCATTGGTTTCTATTGATTCCCTTGATTTTTCAAAAAAAATACCGTGGTTACCTCTTCTAAGAATAGCATGACTTTATTCTAGCACTTAGACGACATGATTTCACAGTAGCACATAAAAAGCATGATACTACTATATACATTTTATGTAATTAAAAAATCTGTTCTCCTCATTGTCGTATTTATAGATAAGATATATGTATGTTTTAAATTTGTTTTGTATCATTTGTTTTACAGGCCACCCTCCATTTTTAGCAGAGTCTTACCCACAGTTGCAAGATAAAATCATAAACAAACCATATCCACAACCAAAAGTGAAAGGTAAAGCTACTTTTCAATTTTATTTTAAGATAATTTTTAGAAAAATTCCATTGTGTCTATTTCTCGGTAAAAAACTGTGATTTTAACTTATACAAAACAAATTTTACTATTAATGAGCTTATCTGTGCCAGTGGTGTAGCTGACCCTAAAATGATGTGCAGGCCCACCAGGGTCTAGGAGTGTCTGGCGGCAATCATTTAAAAATGATTACATCATTAACCTACTTAATGACGGGTGTCTGCACCCACTTGTATAGCTCTTGTATATTCATATATATTTGAATATCTGTTATGTTCACAAATAATACCATTGTAAAAAGTAATTGACTTGTCACTTGAAATATTCCTTCAACCTTTCTTTGATTTGTTATATTACCCTTTTTCAGGATAAGCATTAACTTTGGAGATAATGTATTAGGTGACGTAAAAAATAAATAAAATTTGAACCTCTTTACAATCCAAACAGGCACCCGGTTTTCTTCCAAACCCTCGCCGGATTACCTGAGTCTCGTAGAAGGGTTGTTACAAAAAGACCCAGATAAAAGGTAAAGTATTTTTTCGATCAGAGATTGGAATACATGGTTCGTCTTTTTTTTTTTTTCATGTTAGAAGTATCTGCTATTTTTCTGTTTCTCTCCAATAATTGTTGAAAATTGTTTTAAGAAGGTTTCACATTTAGAAATTCTTAAATAGTAATTTATTCTACAAATATGCCGCTGTTTGTTTATAGTAAGTTTATGTATTTTGTATATTTCACTTTTGTTAATAATATAAGGTTATTTTACAGTGTTTTGTGGCGAAAACCATATTGGACGAGACGCCGTTGGTGCTGAGTCCAATATGGTTTTCATCACAATACGAACAAGTATAATATATTCCCATGTTGTACAAAACACTGTAAAATTATCTTTTTATTCTATACCTCAATCTGAAAAGAAATTTATCAAAAGAGTAAAGAAAAATCAAGTAAAATCGAATAAAACGTGACTTCAAAGCGGCAGACAAAGGAAGTTGCAGTGACAGATATTCGGATTTCCTCAACGTCATCGTCATGCGGTACATTTTGTCGGTTGTTTGTTTTTATTGTGGAAATTTCTACTATATTTATTTCCTTTTTTTTAGTCGCTATCTTCAATTTTGAATTGTACAATATAAAAGTTATCGGATTCAATAATTGTACGGTCACATGGTAACATCTGGAGGAGGTGATTGGCTATACATTTACAGGACTGAGGTATAGAATTATAGATGTTACCTGCATAACTACTATGAAATATCTTTGGTATTTATTACAGACTGGGCTGGCCCGGGCTGGTTACACATGCATTCTGGCAGGGTGACCTTGCTCATCTGGCCAAGGACTTGGTAATGTCGCAAGATGTACAGGTAAGTATCAGTAAAGAGGAAAATGACATGGTTTGATTTACAGTCAAACCTGTCTTAAGCAGCCAGTAAAAGTGGCCTTTTAAGACGGATTGTTGCTTAACGCTTTACTCCATAGATATGCGTTTTCTCACACCAATCACAGAAGGCCTTTGAAAACAGTGCAGGAAGAGTTCAGATTGCTCGTTATGAGCAATCTGAACACTTCCTGAACTGTTTTCCACTCTGTCAGTTAATAAAAACATAATTCACCCTATAATTCAAAAGCCTTCTATATTAGGTGTCCAAAGGCGTCTATATTAGAAGTGTCCAAAGGCGTTTATTTGAAGTAAAAGGTTAATACAGGTTAATTGTTAATTTACTATAAAAGCCTAGAATATGGGAATTAGAAAATATGGTTGCTTAAGACAGGTGGCTGCTTAATAGAGATGACCGGTTACACAGGTTTGACTGTATAAGAAAGAGCTATATGGTTAGATAATACAACATGAAATGGTGCATGTAACTGATGACAGTAAAGCTGTTTGGTTTTCACCTGTTCTCGCACATAATCCGCCAGTTCATATAAGCAGAAATAATTTCAACGTAGGATTGAAAATTGCTTCAAGTGACTGCTGAAACTTTGTAAAACTGGGAACTTATGTTTGTTTAAATATTTGGCATTATTTTATGCAATCGATGGCTAACAGATTATCAGTTTACCAAATCACTTTTTCCTTGGAAGGTTAACCAATACTCGAGCACACCCATCACCAAAAATATTTTTCTTCCCACTTTGTTTCTGTCTTTATTGACCACGTCCCCACATATATCAGAAGGATTTGTTTGTTTGAATATTTAGAGTACTTTTTATGCCATTGACGGCTAACAGACAATAAGTTAACTTACTCTTTCCTTGTATCCTGGAAGGTTGACCAGTACTTGAGCATGCCTATCTCTACAAGTAACTGATAGCTTTCCTACTTAAATCAGTCAATAAATCAATACCAAATTTGGTGAGTTGTGATATCTAAGCAACCTCTATAATTCAGCAACACAGTTGAGATGTTTCACTTTCTCCTGTTATGTTTCTTCAGGGCAGTATGGCCACTACAGCGAGAAGTAGCGTGTTTGTAGAGGGTATAGGCTCCGTACTAGGTAAGGTGAAGACTGTGGACATGTCGGAACGTTCACTTGCAAGCGTTTTAGAGACGGATGCCACTTCCAGACCAGGTAAATCAGTACTCATTGAACCAATACTCACAATTAGCAAATGTAATATATGTATATGGATCAGTCACAGCTGGGTGGTCTTATGTACGGTCTCAACCTTATCCCTTCGAGGATTCGATTCCCCAACTGGGCCGATGACCTCTCAGAAAACAACACAGAGAACTGGGTCCACTCTGGAAGCAGACTTAAGAGCGATTCTGACATATACATGTAAACTCTGAGCTTACTCAAGCATGCTAGTTTTAACTGAGATAACCTCTCATTATTGAGGTTGTAGGTTCGAGAATAGCTCAATTAAAAAAGATTGACAGGTACTAAAGATACTAGATATATATAGGTATAGATCTGAGGTCTTCCTCCATCAGCATAACTGGATGCCTTATATGGACAAAAAAATCATGTACGGTCAAACCTGTGTAAGAGGTCGCCTCTATTAAGCGACCACCTGTCTTACGCAACCATATTTTCTAATTCCCATTTCTATGCTTTCTTAGTAAATTAACCTGTATTAAGCAACAGCCTGTCTTAAAAGGCCACTTTTGCTCCATCCCTTGACTGACTGCTTAAGACAGGTTTGACTGTATATGACATGTTGTTCAAATGAATCTCTTTATTGTAATGTGTTCAGATATCTCTGTATTTGTGTACGCATATCCTGTTGTTTGCACACATCCAGGTACATCTGGTGGAGATTTCCTACGACCTAAAACAGCTCCAAGTGATGATGGTGGCGCCAGTTTGTTTACACTCAGGTGAGAACTGCACATTCATATTTGAATTATTCATTTGATTTTAGCCTTTTGCATACACATGCATGTACAAGGTAATATCTAGGAGAGCACGTTTATAGTCTGAAGAAAAAATTCAAGATCTGTTTAACTGATCATAAATCTTTGTAAGATCATTACTACTAAGTATACTGACAACTACCTTGAGAATATAATAGCTGGAACGTGAGCTTGAAACTAGGGGATATGCATGTAGTTGTGATGCTTGAGATGAAACGCTTCTTTTGAACGCTAGATATCAGATTTTTATTTCATTTTTTGAAAAAGTCAAAAGTCAGTTATATGAATAGAACAAACTTTGTTTCACAATTTTGCTATGTTTGATGAAAAGTTGTGTCTAGGCATTCACAATTAATATATGTATGAAAACGACACAGGAGATATATTTGTTGCTGTGTAATGGATAGGATGCTGGCCTCTCTTGCTAGAGGTTGCAGGTTTGATCCCCAGCTCGACCAGTTGCCTCTCAAAAAAACAACTCTCAGTACTGGTTCTACCAAGGAACTGATTCGAGACAGATTCATATAAGCTTTGAAATAAATTAGTATAAACTAAATATATATTTTTTTTGTACATGTACGTTATTGAAGTATAAATATAGTGTTCAATAATACTTTTTCAGCACCCGACCTCATACAGCAGTTCCCCCAGATGAGAACTTGAGAGTTGCATCCCCGTACAGGCAACAGCACTCGCCACTATCCACGCGTGAACCCCTCGGACTTGGGAAAGATACGTCAGACCTGACAAACACCAAGAGTGAGATACTGGAACTTGTCTACCATCCCAGTGACTTCACAATATCACCTATCATTGATAACCCTAAGGTATAATATCACATATGATAAACAGTCATTAATTCTCTTTGTTAGTCCCTTATCAGTTTCACCAGGGGGGACTTTAGCTCAACCCTCCATCCATCCGCACACACAAATAGGTAGTTAACTGGCTAAGGTTTAGAGTAAATATTTTGTTTGGACAGTTTAACCCTTAACTCCATAGATACGTGTTTTCCCACACCAATCACAGAAGGCCTTAGAAAACAGTGCAGGAAGAGTTCAGATTGCTCGTAACGAGCAATCTGAACACTTCCTGCACTGTTTTCCACTCTGTCAGTTAATATAAACATAATTCACCCATTGCTGATACGTGGTGAATTATTGCTTTCAATTTTGAAGAGTCCAAGAAAATGCTTATGGAGCAAAGAATAGTTAAAAAAAGTTGTGTGGTGGCTTCCAGACACTTAAAAACCGGCTTTTTTATTTAGTCACACAAGTAATCAGCTAGGCGCAAAGAAGCCACTTAAATACCCATTTGCTAGAACGTTCATCTGTCCAGCACCTGTCCGGAAAGATTACTCTGAAAGTATTCATTATAGTTCTGTGAATCTTTGCATGTGGATAGAGAGCAATAAGGATGTAATGCAGGTCGTTTTTTTTCTCACCTTTTAACTGGTAGGAGACTTGCATGTACGTATTGCTTTAACGCCATTTTTGACACATAACAGCTGGGTTTAAACCTGAGCTGAGCTCAAACATGAGCTGGGCTCAAACCTACACTGAGTTTAAGCCTAAGCTGGGCTCAAACCTGCACTGGGTTTAAACCTGAACTGGGCTCAAACCTGAACTGGATTTAAACCTGAGCTGGGCAAAAACCTGAGCTGGACTCAAAGCTGAGCTGGGATTAAACCTAAGCTGGGCTCAAATCTGAGCTGGGCCCAAACCTAAACTGGGCTCAAAACTGAGCTAGGTTTAAACCTGAGCTGGGCACCAACCTAAGCTTGAATCAGACCTGAGCTCAAACCTTTGATAGTAGTGGTGAGAGTTAAGTGATCTTGAGATTGCGCCAATTATCAACTCCAACACTCCAAATAATCATTATTAAAGTAAATCACTTCTCATAAATTAATCTAAGGAACAATAATACCTCCAAATGTACATGTTTATAAGACCTTCATGGCACATAATCATATAAATTGATGTATTTAAATTCAGTAAAAAAGTTCTGTGTAGTGCCCACCAAAAAAAAAAAGTCATGGCAATGGAAATACTTAATTGTAATAATTTAAACCAGAAAAATTAGAATCTTACAACAATTGAAAAATAAAATGGTTGATCTCTTTTGCATACTGTATCCCCGCCCCAAACACAAATTTGGATCTGAGAAATTAAAACCCCCAAAAATCTCGCAAATTGCCAAAGGTAGTTGTAATATGTATGTGAAACAAATAACAATAACTATTATTATTAATAAAACTAGATTGTTTGTAACAAACTCAGAACCTTATAAATGCTTCCCTTTTAAAAAATGCATCTCCCTTGTGATGGTTACTCGAGAGTATACACTACGACCAGGATTACTGTCTAATAGGTGAGAAAAAAAAATCTTTCAGATGACCAATACGTTTGATTGTGTTTTTTTTTTATAGATACAGAAACCTCCAGTTGCAAAATATGATGCCAAAACTCTTCCAGTTCCTCCTTTCACTGTTGAAAAGTTTGGTTCCCTGCCTGACAAGGACCAAGCGAGACACATGAAGTCCCTGCTGGACAACATAGGTGTGCTGGAGAAGGGACCGCCGTCACAGAAGCGTATACAGTTGTACCACTACATGGCGAGTCTGTGTGGCTGTAAGGCTGTCTCCACCTACCTCGTGAAGAATAACGGGCTGGCCATGCTGTCCAAACAGCTGAAGGATGTTACACACGCTGACGTGTAAGTCATCACTACTATGTAGCCATAATACGTATATCAATGTGTAGTTACACCATTGTGGTTTATTTTTTAACAGTATTTCATAATATTGGCAGTCAGCCTATTTTATTGTCAAACCTCAGACACCTGAGGGGTCCTCCATGGTCGAATGGTCTAAGAAGCCGTCTCAAGATCACTTATCTTTCACCGCTAAGATCATAGGTTCGAGTCCAGCTTGCTCCAAAAACTCTATGTGAGAAAGTTTGCCAGTTACTTGCCGAAGGACTTTAGATAATTCTGAGGTCTTCCTCCATCAATAAAACTGGATATGCTCTATATAACCTGTAATGTGTTGAAAAAGCACTAGACACGGCTTATCTTTGTAAGTCACTAACTATTATTTTACATGTTTGGAAGTGGGAGATTGTCATAATGGGTGTTGTCTGTTTCAGTAAAATATCAGTATACACGAGGGTTGTTCAGTAAATTACAAGTGCAAGGAAAGAGATACAAACTTCATTTTACATCATAGAGTATTTGCATTTTATTGCTCTCTACATGCAAAATATCAGTGCGTTGGCATCACTGGATGAGGGTTTATTGGAAATGCATCACTCCGTGGAACACGGAGCTCTCTGACATTGTGAATGCGACTTCATGTAGGTGTACATTAAACATAATAAACACACAGTCACTCCTTCTTGAAGAAAACAACATCCAACTGAATGTACTTCAAATGATGCTACACCCACTTATCATATACAGTTCTGCACCACTTGCTGTCTCACTTTCTTACAGTGTTTAAGGTGGCACATTTAAACTCACTGGACTTAATACCCCTTAACTTGGCCTTGACATTGGGGAATACAGCAACATTTATAGGTGCTAGATCAGGGCTGTACGAAGTGCGCGCAATCTGATCAAACCCCAGAAGGCTGATATCCAGGAATGTCTTCCTTGCTGTGGAGGTGATGCGTTATCCTGATGAAATATGACATTTTCCACCTGCTGAGAGAATTCTGGTCATTTCTTATGAATGGCTAACAACAATATCACACATTATATCGTATTGTGTCGTTATTTTGCAGGAAAGTGAAGATCGCACGGGTAATAGGTGTCATTGCCAGTAACACAGAATCTCTGGACG
The DNA here is from genome assembly GCA_029582155.1 of Panopea generosa. Taxonomy (NCBI): domain Eukaryota; kingdom Metazoa; phylum Mollusca; class Bivalvia; order Adapedonta; family Hiatellidae; genus Panopea; species Panopea generosa. The sequence continues at coordinate 45,497,191 of CM055911.1, read as the reverse complement.
AGTCTGTGAAAATATCCGAGGTGAGTTTGCTGTATTTAACAGTTGGTCTGTATTGTTTTGTGTTTCTATGGTTCATTAATACACACATTGAGGTTTTAAAGAGATATTAGGAGAGTGCGGGTTATTGTAAATAGGGAAACTTCACCTCGGGCCGAAATATACAAAGATCTCATCCTTATGCATGTAGAACATTATCATATCACAATAACCGTCACTCAAAATTGGATATTACTTTTTACTATTGTATTAAATTAAAAATTTCAATGGCAAAACAGCCACTAAGCTCGTCTTCTGAAAAAAATGAAGAGCTATTGTTGTGACCCTGGTGTGGTTGTGGTGGTCGTCGTTGTCGTCGGATGGTTGAAGTTTTATGTTTAGCTCAGCTCTTGGTTTCTGAACAAACTACTCAATACTTTGACATGCTTTGGTGACTAAACTTCATAAACACATTCATATTATGTTATAGAAACAATGTATATAGCTGACTTACCTAAATTTCCATACTTTGGGCTCTAAAACCATAGGCTAAATTTTTTTATTAAGCTCGGGTTTGATTTTATCTATTTTATTTTTAGGTTAAAGTTTTTTCTTATGTTATAGTGACTAAACTTCATGAACACATTCATATTATGTTATAGAAACAATGTATATAGCTGACTTACCTAAATTTCCATACTTTGGGCTCTAAAACCATAGGTTAAATTTTTTTGTTAAGCTCGGGTTTGATATTATCTATTTTATTTTTCAGTAATACGATTGATTCTGTAAACTGATTACAATCAACTTATACCATACTTGCATTGTCTGGTTAAAGTTTTATGTTTAGCTCAGTTTTTTCTTTGTTGCTGAACAAACTACTAAAATTCATAAACACATTTATAAATGGACTTACATGTAAATAAAGACGAGCTGCTCTTGTTTTAAGATCTCGTATGAAATATTTACATATAATTTCATGTTAAATTTGTATAAGAGTTGTTTGTGGCACAATGGTCCATAATTGTATTCTTAGTGAAGTTTATTTAACTGCAGGTGTTGACATCGGTGACGGAGGTGTTCAGGGAAAATATGAAAAACAATAAAATCAAACAAGGACTCCTTCCTGCCATTGGAGAACTGGTTTACCTAGTTGCCATCCAGGTAGGTGTATTTATATATCATATGCCCATATCAAATCCGCAATTCTTATTGGTCAAAAGGGTCACATGATATGTCTACTCAATGTGATATTGACCACTGTTGAAAGTGTGTAATTTTCACGATGCTGAAAATAGCACCTGTCTAAAAAAGGGAGGTCATTTACAACAGTTTTCTGGTGCAAGATGGAAAGTAAAAAGGAGAAAAAACAAAATATTTTGACCATTACTGAAAATTCCTTATTTTATAACTTTTACACATATGGTATGTTAATTATAGAATTGGCTTTGGTGAATATGTAGTTCTATGGACCTGAGAAAAGTGATGTTGACCTCGGACTTCATCCTCAGTATCACTTTTTCTCAGGTCCATAGAATTACATATTTGCTTCATCTTCAGTCAATATCACTACATATTCACCCTAGTCAAAGTCAATAACTGTATGTTATCTTTTATATCAAAATCATAAATACCATTATACAATTCTCTCCCTTTATGAAAGAAGCATTATTCATTGTGTAGTTATAAATCCTTAACAAGCACCCTCCTACTTATATAAGCTATCAGTTCATGTAAATTGTCCTACAGTCAAGACGTGTTACTTGTTAGATTCTGGTATATAAGCTACGGTTGAAACCATTTCTATTGGGGTGGTTGATTCTATAGTCTTTTATGCTTGGTTTACATTGTAGCTAGGCATGCTCACCGAAGTCTGATCTATTTCTGATGATTGGTATACAACATTGTGTCTCACTGTCGTTCATATCGCACCGCTGATTCAAGTGGGAAAGTTATTCATTACTTGTGGAGTGTGCTCGAGAACTGGCTAACCTTCCAGGATCTTAGAAAAGAGTGGTTAGGTTAACTGACCATCAAATTTATAGAGTTTTGATGACATGAGAGAGTATAATGTACCAAAATGCTATCTTTTACAGGAAGATCGCCGACGTTCCAGTGTGGACAACTGGAATGTTCCATCAATGACATTCGCCATTGTCTGTAGGAGCTGCAGAGATGGGGTGAGTATGACATGAGTTGACATATATTTAAATATTTAAACACCTAAATCTAAGAAAAGAAGCCAGGTGATCATGATTTTGACTGGTTCCAGTAAAAATGTGTATGATTTCATTGAAATTCATTGTATAATAGATAAATAACCAGTCAAATTTATGTAAAGTTTTTAAGTATTTAAGAAAAATGTTGGTTATGCCTTTGACTTTGTTTTGTATTGTTTAAAGTTTAAATGTTTTCATTTCATGCTAGTTGTAATAATTTTATACATATTTCCCTTGAAGTCTTTCTGGGTATATGTTGATAAAGTCTCTTGCAGAAGGAGCTGATAGTGTAGTGGATAGAGTGTTGGCAGCTCACACTAGAGGTCGCAGGTTTGATCACCAGCTAGACCTGATAGCCTCTCAAAAAACAACACTCGGTACTGGTTCTACCCAGGAAGTGGACTTGAGAGTGGTTCATATAAGCTCTTAGCTTACTTCATAATGAAACTAAAATGAATTAGTATAAGGACACATGGCCTTGGCAGGAGAGTGAACCTGATCTTGGGTCCAACACAGTGTCGGATTGTGTAGAGACTGTCATCATTTATATTCATACAGGAAGATGCGCTGGTAAACCACATAGCTGCCAAGACAGTGGAGAATGTTGCTACGACTAAAGGCTCAGTGGCGCAGAAACTTGTTACCACGGAGATGGCACAGTCGTTGTGGTATATCTTCAAACATTCTACAGTGGATGCACTCAGGATAACAGCATTGTCTGTAAGTTAACATGACCAGTCAGTCAAATATTCCAGTGTAAATGCATTAAGAGTAAAAATCTAATTTGTAAGTCCATGTAAAGATGCATGAAGGATAATTATATATCTTTTTTTTTTAATGGAGTTTAACGAGCAATCTGAACTCTTCCTGCACTGTTTTCCACTCTGTCAGTTAATATAAACATAATTCACCCAATAATTCAAAAGTCTTTTATATTAGAGGTGTCCAAAGGCGTCTATATTAGAGGTGTCCAAATGCATCTTTATTAGAAGTGTCCAAAGGCGTCTAAATGAAGTAAAGGGTTAAGAGTAAAAATCTTATTTGTAAGTCCATGACATTGTAAAGATGCATTAAGGATAATCATATCTTTTTTTTTTTAATGGAGTTTAACACATGACAGGATCTATGTGATATATCAATATCCAGTTTTATTGATGGAGGAAGACTTTAAAATGACAATAAGTAGATTCACCATCCTTTTGCTAGTAACTGGCAAACTTTCTCACATAAAGTTGTTGGGCAGAGCTCAGAGCTTAAGTTTTCAGTGATGAAAATGACAAAAAGATAGATAAAAAAAATAGACGTGCAACCAATTTGGAGAATTCCTACTCCTCTGTAGAGATCCTGAGTTATCCTATTCTTACCCTTGACCGCCAGTGCTGTAGCTGCTTTTAGGCATAGCAGGCCCGGGCCTACAGTTTATATGGAAAGTCAATTGCCCCTTGCAACCCCATTTTGGGCTTACAACTTGAAAAAAGCAAGCTATGCCCCTTACCAAACCGGTTTATTGGTGAAGGAGTGCCTTAAAATGAATTCTGGAAAAACTGCTGGCTTAATTTGTAAGTAGCCGACAATCTTTCCTCAAATAAATATTTTTGAAGGAGTTTGAACACACGTCCTCAGTGATGAGAGGTCTTGATACAAACTATTCTGCCATAGTGGAATCGAAAACCCCAAAAAATATCATTTTTATCATAATCCATAATTCCACTTCTCGGCCAGGAGCGGTTAACTCAGTTGATATGACTTCTGACTATCAATCCAGGCGTTGTGAGTTCAAATCCCCCCTGATTAGTCTACCTGATGATTGATAAACAACATTGTCATTTGTCTCTCACCGCTGATTCAAGTGGGAAAGTTATCAGTTACTTGCAGAGATTGGTGTGCTTGAGAACCGGTTAACCTTCCAGGATCCAAGGAAAGATTGATTAGGTTAACTCATCGTTTTTTATTATTTAAACAAATTGTGCCTTCTACCAGCATATGGAGATATTTGTTAATTTGTTTTAGCCAGGCCGGATTAGCTCTCTCGGTAACGCATCTGACTATCAATCCAGGGGTCATGAGTTTGAATCCCCGCCCTGCAAGAGTCTCCATGATAATTGATATATGACACTGTATCTCATTATCATTTGTCTCTCTCTCCTGATTCAGGTGAGAAAGTTATCAATTACTTGCAGAGATGGGGTGTGCTTGAGTACTGGTTAACCTTTCAGGATCCCAGGAAACAGCGGCTTGGTTAACTGAACGTCTGTTAGCCCTTCTTGACTTAAAAATGACGCTATATATTCAATCAATCAATAATTATTTAAAATTATTTTTTTATATTTTTTTTCCAGGCATTACACAGAATCACCCATCACAATGCAGCGGTGTTTCAGTCTGTCATCGACACTGTCGGTATGTCGACATTACTGTCTGCTCTGTCGTTTGGCATCACCCGCATACAGCAGTCAATAGTGACCATGTTTGGGGCACTCATAGTCTCAGGATCGTCTGTGGCAAGATTGACACAGGATAAGGTATATAATAAACATAAAATGAATATAAGCTCCTGTACCAGGGTCCATCCTGACTAACTTTTTAATCTCCTAGTCCCAAAGGGTTGGAGAGTATAATATACTCAAACGCAAATGAAAGTGTACATATTTGTGAAAGAATGTAAAGAAAACAAGTTTGGCCACTTGTACTTTTGTATACATGTTCCACGTGGAAATCATGCAAAATCGCAATTTGGGCTATTACGTAATAACTAGCCATAGACTGATTTTTTGGTTGTGGCTGTAAACCGTAATGACCAATATTCTTATGTTTCAAATTTGATAACTTTATACTTTTGAACAAATCAAAAAATAAAAAGTGAACACTTTCTTTTGGGTTTAAGTATACATTTGTCCTGTCTGTCCTTCCATTTTGTTTTATCTTTTAGTAATGGGCTACTAACTTTTGAACTCACAGTAACTTCTGAGTGACACTTCTTTTAAATGTTCCCAGTGACTATATGATTTGCTGCGAATAAATACTCAAATTCTGCATCTCTAAAACTGAAGTGTCTTGCTCAGTAAGTTTAGTTGGTAATGTAAATCAATCCAGGGGTTAGGAGTTTGAATCCCCCCCCCCACCCCCACATCTCCCAATCCCCATAGCCACAGCCTCTGGGATGATTATTCATGAAACTTATTCTATGGCCATATGTCTCCCACATCTGAACATGGGGGGGAAGATTTCAGGAGCAGTGATTGGGTGTGCTGATTGCCCTTAAATAACTGAAATACTATTGTATAGAAAAAGAGGGAAAAAACATACAAACAAACAAAACAAGCTGAAGGTCAGATTTGACAAGGGATTAATTTTATAATGTGAAAATATCCTATATAGTCCATACTTGTATATCTTTAGCATGATATGATTCCCCATTTTTATTAAACTGTGTCACTAATTAATTTATTATCATTGCTTACTGCCTCATTGACAAATATAAAACATTAATATATAATATTAAATATAATTTAAATGAAAGATCATAATTATATAAGATGTTATTGGTGTGTTGTTCTGCCAAGCGTATTTTTTTGTCCAAACAGGATTTCCTGCAGAAGATTTTACGTCTGCTGGAGAGCCCATCAACAGTGATCCGCGGGAAAGGCTTCGTTGTCCTGCATGAGTTGGTGAAGAACAACCATGATTTGTTACTCACAAGTTGTCAGTTAAGGTAAGTAACTCCTAGAATTATTAAACCATGCATTATGTCCCTTTGTTTAATACTAAACATTTATTTTGTTGTGTTGTCTGACATTAATAAATAAATGAAGCTTTTAATCTATTGAGATTGTTTTATGTTCACCTACCGGACTCTTGTTCATACCCACTTGGCCTCTCATAGGTAAATAAATTTGATCATCTGTTATACTTGCTTTTTGAAAAGATCAGCATCTTGACATTTAGTGGAGAAGAAAGTTTGAATCTGCGAGTAAGATTTGATTGGCTGAAACATTCACCTCTGCAATGGTCATGTTTAAATGAAATTAAAAAAGAAATTTATTCCAATAAAAGTCATTGCAGTCATTGTCCAAGATATCTGTCAAATACAAAATATCTAATAATAAAACTGAATAAAGAAATAAACAACTTAGTGATTGTCTTTTGAAATACTATGAAAATGGCCAAGGTAGTCCAATTGTTTGACTCAACCAATCAGAAACTTTAGCAGAAAACTTACATTTTTTTCAAAAAGAAAAAGCAAACGTCACTGATGACCAAGACTAATGGGTTAAAAGACATCATAAATCATTATTTGAGTGTAATATCTTACACAATATTTATTATTCCATTTCCTACTGCAAATTCAAATTGTGCTTTTTATATGTAGGTTAGAAAGGAAATCTGTAATACCTATGAGTTGTGAATAAGAAAAACTGAACCACTGGGTCACGATATAAATGTTTCTTTATCTGTTGGGTAGAATTGTCTTACTCACAATGCAACATTTTATTTTAGATATTCTTTACCAGTGTCTACACAATTTACAATAAACTAACTCTACAGTTTTATTTTAACTTGATAGTGGAGAAAGTGCAAAGCTTATATGAACCACTCTTTTTAGCTCTACTGGCCAAAGGCCAGAAGTGCTTATGCGATGGCGCTTTGACTGTCGTCCATCTTCTGTCGTCTGTCGTCTGACGTCTGTCGTCTGTCGTCTGTTAGCAGCACTTTCTCTGAAACCACTGGGCCAATTAAACTGAAACTTCACATGGGTGTTTCTATTGCATAGGAGACTATACAGAAAATTTGTTTTTTTTTCGACCTGAAATTCAAGATGGCCGCTGTTACTAAAAATAGTCAAAAACTTAAAAAATCTTCTTCTCATGAACGGCCCAACAGATTTTCAAAATTTTTATGTAGTTATGATGACCAACTATAGTTTTGTTAGATTTGTTCAAATGGTGTCCCTAGGGTTAAATATGACCCCGCCCCGAGGGTTCAATTAGGGGATACATGTCATTATAATATTTTTTATTTCTTTTTTTTTAAAATGGAAATGAATTTACCTATATGTTCACAGAAGCATTGTTTAGTGAAGGAGGTTCAGATTTGTAAAAATGCCTGGGATCCACTGTCTTAAGGGGTCAGGAGGGGCCCCAAAAGGGTAAAAATTGGGAATAACTAAATTCGTTTTCTTAAGAACGGGTATGTCAGATTTGTTCATATTTTGCATAAATTATCCCTATGTGTAGGGGTTTGATTGCAGATAAGAATTTAGGGGCTAAAATTAATAGGGGCCCTGTAAGGGGACTTAGAATTTTACATAGGGATACTATGGGAAAACAGAAAATTCTCTTTTTCTTTCATCTGTTCTTAAACCACTAGGCCAATTAGACTGAAACTTCACATGGGTGTTTCTATTGCATAGGAGACTATACAGAAGATTTTTTTTTTCGATCTGAAATTCAAGATGGCCGCCATTACTAAAAATAGTCCAAAACTTAAAAAATCTTCTCATGAACGGCCCAACAAATTTTCAAAAGGTTTATGTAGTAATGATGACCAACTATAGTTCTGTTAGATTTGTTCAAATGGTGTCCCTAGGGTAAAAAATGACCCTGCCCCGAGAGTTCAATAAGGGGACACATGTCAATATAATATATTTTTTTTTTTTTTTAAATGGAAATAATTTTGCCTATATCTTCACTAAAGCATTGTTAGGTAAAGGCGGTTAAGATTTGTAAAAGTGACTGGGTTCCTATGTCTTAAGGGGTCAGGAGGGGCCCCAAAAGGGTACAAATTGGGAATTAGTAAAATTGTTTTCTTAAGAACTGGTATGTCAGATTTGTACATGTAGGGATTTGATTGCAGATAAGATTTTAGGGGTTAAGATATATAGGGGCCCTGTAAGGGGACTTAGAATTTTACATAGAGATACAATGGGAAAACAGAAAATTCTCTTTTTTTTTTCATTTATTCTGAAACCACTAGGCCAATTAAACTGAAACTTCACATGGATGTTTCTATTGCATAGGAGACTATACAAAAGATTAATTTTTTCTATCTAAAATTCAAGATGGCCACTGTTACTAAAAATAGTCCAAAACTTAAAAAGTCTTCTTCTCATGAACGGTCTAACAGATTTTCAAAATGTTTATGTAGTAATGATGACCAACTATAGTTTTGTTAGATTTGTTTAAATGGTGTCCCTAGAGTTAAAAATGACCCCGCCCCAATGTTTCTTTTGCATAGTAGAATTTCAAAAAGTGCTATGGCAACTATGAGTCAGTAGAGCGTCCTCAGGCCCTCTTGGGCCTCTTGTTTTATAAAAGAACACCCAGTACATATTTTACCCTGTAAAGAGAGGATTCACAAATGCTCCCACAATCGGGCATAAGTAAATAATTACATACATTCAAACCTGTGTAAGCAGTCACCTCTGTTAAGCAGTCACTTGTCGTAAGCAGCCACATTTGCTATTTCCCATTTCTATGCTTTCAGAGCAATTCAACCTGTATTAAGCAACAACCTGTCTTAAAAGGCTACCTCAGCTTTTTCCTTGACTTGCTGCTTAAGACAGATTTGACTGTATTTTAGTCAAAGGTACTGTGATAGACCCATTGATGATTTATATACAACATTTTGTCTCGCTGCCATTCTTGTCTCTCCATTTATTAAAATCAGTTATTTGTGAAGATGGATGTTCTCGAGTACTGTCCTTGGAAATAATGATTAGGATAACTTATTGTCTGTTCGCCCATGATGGCAAATTACACTAAATATTCAAACAAAAAATCGAATGTACTGTGGATATCTATTCTAGATTGGTGATGTACCTTGAACGTGACAGTAGGAGACAGACCCCGCGGGACACCAAGGCTGAGCCCGCAGAGGTGGAATACCTCACCAGATGTCTGGATTTACTTATCAACCATATATCAGACAGCGTACCGAGGATCATGGGTCAGTGTCGTTCATTTCCATCTACAGTAGAACTTCGTTGGCTCAAACACCAATTATAGCGTGAAACATTGAATTCCTATTTCAATGTATATACATGTATGGTATGATGTTGAACAATACTTGGCCCGAACAACCCTTAACTCAAACTAGTTTGTCCAGTCCTGTCGGGTTCAATTCATCGCAGTTCTACTGTATTTATTTTAAGGAATGAATTTTATATGTTTCAACATTCATAGTACATACACAACATACATTTTGCAAGTAAACCCTGAAGGATGTTAACATAGCTTGTTGCATGTATTTACATGTACATGTTTCATTAGCCTGCAACAAATGATTTGTTTGTTTGTTTGTTTGAATATTAAGTGTCCTTTCTATGCCATCTAGGGCTGACAGATGATCAGTTAACTTAACCACTGTTTCCCAAGATCCTAGAAGGTTAATCATTACTTAAACACACCCATATCTACAAGTTACCAATAACTGTCCCATTTATCATTGGTGGGAAAAGCAGTGTTGTATATCAATCATTACTTAGACTGTGGCAAGGCAGGGGATTCGAAATCCATCCCCTGGATTGATATTCAGATACACTACCAACTGAGCTGACTGTGCCCAGCTCTCAACAAATGAAGTTCATTTCTTATATCGATACCAATAATGCACCAAGTCTGTACCAACATGTCTAATTTATCAACTATCCAGCACCTTATACCAGCAAGTCAATTATATCTGTATGTTAAAATTGGTTGAAGGAACGGTAAAAGTAATGTGTTTGTGGTTCCCGTGTCTATTAGTAATACTGAATTGCTGCCGTAAACTTTATTCTGCCTCATGTTTATTTTATGTTTCCAACGTCATAACCTGTCTTGATACCTCAGTGACACTGTTTTTATAGCAAAATATGTCCTAAGTAAAAACAACCATTCAGACATGCGTGTTCTTGTTTAAAATTTATTTATTTTACATCGATTGTAAAATAAGTTTATCCAACAAATCATACCAGATGATGGTGTGAACCATTAATAAGCATATGTGGATAAATTGTCCTGCTCAAGGACACTACACATTGTTGTGGCAGAGGATCGAACCCATAACCCCCATAATCCTGGGTCAGATGCTCTACCACTAGACAACATGCTTTATGCAGGCCGTGTGTTCATGGGATAATGATTAATCGATTGAATATTTAGCGTCATTTTATGCCATTGAGGGCTAACAGATGATAAGTAAACCTAACCACTGTTTCCTGGGATTAATCAGTACTCTAGTACACCCCATCTCCACAAGTAACTGATAACTTTCCCACTTGAATTAGTGGTGAGAGACGAATGATAATGAGACACAATGTCGTTTATCAGTCATCATGGAGACTGTTGACAGGCAGGGGATTCGAACTACGACCCCTGGATTGATTGTCAGACGCGTTACCGACTTAGCTAATTGGGCCTGGCTCATGGGATAATGAATGCAACACATAACTTTGTAATATTTAGACCATATCTGTGATAACTGATAAAAAATAGATATGTATAATTGCTTTTCTTCTCACTATCACCTATTGCTACTACCTATTGCTTGTTTTACGATAAGACATGCATCTCACATGGACTCGTCCAGTGGTTATATAATTGTCTTAAATAATTCTCCAAACTAAACTTGTCTTATTTTGGTTTAAATGAATTTAATTGTTCCCATGACAATTTATATATGTGTGCTAAAATTCAAAATGGTGAGTCTCTCAATCCACAAGAATACAGGTTTTTGACAGCGTTGGTATCTAATGATCTTTTTGTAATACATGTAAGCACTTGATATTTTCAGAATATGCTAATTATATGCGGATCTAATCGTAACGTACGTTAGAACTGTGTCATAAAAGTAGGAAAATTGACATACATTTGGTGTTAATGTGGCTTTAATAAAAAGGTCAAGAGTTCAAACCCATTTGGGTCCAAAAACTTTATGTATGAAAGTTTGCCATTTACCTGTGGAAGGACAGTGTTTTTTTCTCAAATTCATTGTGAGATCTTCCTCCAGCAATAAAACTGGATATGTCATATATAACCTGAAATGTGTTACAAAATGACATACATGTAAACCCCCTTTTCTTCTGATCTGATTACAGGTGATATCCTGGCTGCTTTGGATGCCGTGACTGGCCGCAAACATCCCAACACCGTCCAGGCCAAACAGCTGAAGAACTCACTACCACTTGTACATATATTTCTACATCTGGTCACTAGTCAGGTATGTACACCTAATGTTAAAGGAATGTAATGTTGACGTTAATTTATCCATGAAGATGCATAATATAAATCAAGGATTCTCCGTGGCCGAGTGGTCTAAGGTACTGTCTCAAGATCACTTGCTTTTCACTTCTAAGGTTCGAGTCCCACTCTGTTAACCCTTTACTTCATAGATACGCATTTTCCCACACCAATCACAGAAGGCTTTTGAAAACAGTGCAGGAAGAGTTCAGATTGCTCGTAAAATAGCAATCTGAACACTTCCTGCACTGTTTCCCACTCTGTCAGTTAATATAAACATAATTCACCCAATAATTCAAAAGCCTTCTATATAAGGTATCCAAAGGCGTCTATATTAGAGGTTTCTAAAGGCGTCTGTATGAAGTAAAGGGTTAAGAAACATGTGAGAAAGTTTGCCTGTTACTTGCGGGTGGATGTTGGTTCCATCAGATTTATTCTAAGGTCTTACACCACAAATAAAACTGGATATGCTCTATATAACTGATATGTGTTGAACCCCATTAAAAAAAAATCAATTTTTACACATATGACCTTACAGTGATATGAGGATTATTCATCTCTGATAATGATTGTCTGGAAATTCATACTTTATAGATTGTTCAGTTTTCACCTCAGGCTACAACAAATTAATTTCTAGATTTTCATCGCCACACCCCCGCCCCACCCACCCCTCCCTTTCTCAACATATTGTCAAAAAATAATTTAAAAAGGCATACCATTTTGGAAAAATTACAGTGCCTTTGTCCAAAAAAATATAAATTTGTCCCAATTGTTTTATACTTTAAAATGATTTTCTTTCATTTTATGCCTAATACAACACTCCGGTTTTTATATCTGAAAATATAAAAAATGAAATTGCACCCTTGACAACCTATTTTTGATGAAATCTAGGAATTCATTTATTATGGCCTAATGAATACAAAATAAACTCAAAAAGTATTGTAAATGGAGTCTGTCTATTTTTATTTAGATGACAACCAGTATTGTCACACTAGTTTTGACAATTTTATTGAAAATTCTTTTGAAGTACAAAGTGACATTTTTGTGATACCGATATGTTTGATGTAATGAAAAACCTATTTCCACTTAAGTAATCTTATTTATAAGTTATTTATATGCAGGTGTATCCATGACACTATTAGCTGTCTTAATTTATTTTCAGGTTTTCCGTCCCAAGATAGTCAACGAGGAATTCATACGCAAATTAGCTACATTACTGACTCATGTTAGACGTATTGAGTCTGGAGAAACAAACATTGAATCTACGAGCGGTAAATTTTTTTTATACTTTTGTTTATTCTATAATATTTTGGTTAAATACATTGTAGGACAGTCAATGATTGGAAAGTATTGATATAGTGTTGATTTCTATTTGCCAATATTGCATTGATTTTTCTTTCTTTTATGCCATAAATACATGGTAACATTCTGGTCCGGTAACATTTTTATTCAGAAAAAGGATCAGAACCATACTGTAACTAATATGTAGAACATATGTACTACATATAGAATCTTACAGGAGTACTCATTTATTATTAAATTGCCGAGAATTATATTTGCTAACGAATTAAATAAATTCAGATGGATTTCTAGTTATGAGCTCTACTGCCCAAAGGCCAGCGAGGCTTATCTGATGGTTAATTGTCAGTCGTTCGTTGTCGGTGAGCTAATCTTTTTCAACAAATCTTAACCAAACTTGCACAGCATTTATATTATCATAAGATCTCAGACAAGCACCAGAACCAGTGTGATTTGACAAATGCTGCTGCCACAGGGCTTGTAAGAACATTTTAAGCGGAACTTAAAAAAACAAAACATTTTCTCTGAAAGTTCAAGGCCTAACCTTAGGTATTTTGCATATAGCATTGTATGCAGTTCCCTTCAATGGGTTAATGAAGTCAGGTCCCTGGGGTCAAATTTGGGGCCGGCCACAGGCGTCACTGTTTTACATAGAGTTATATAGGGAAAATGTTAAAAAATTACATGTAGATGCGATAGCACACTCATTTTTAGCTCTACTGGCCAAAGGCCAGAAGTGCTTATGCGATGGCGCGTTGTCTGTCGTCCGTCGTCTGTCGTCTGTTAGCAGCACTTTCTCTGAAACCACTAGGCCAATTAAACTGAAACTTCAAATGTGTGTTTCTATTGCATAGGAGACTATACAGAAGATTTCTTTTTTTTATCTGAAATTCAAGATGGCCGCCATTACTAAAAATAGTCCAAAATCTTCTTCTCATGAACGGCCCAACAGATTTTCAAAATGTTTATGTAGTAATGATGACCAACTATAGTTTTGTTAGATTTGTTCAAATGGTGTCCCTAGGGTTAAATATGACCTCGCCCAGAGAGTTCAATTAGGGGACACATGTCATTATAATATTTTTTTATTTTTTTTTTTAAAATGGAAATGATTTTGCATATATCTTTACAGAAGAATTGTTTGGTGAAGGAGGTTCAGCTTTGTAAAAATGACTGGGTTCCACTGTCTTAAGGGGTCAGGAGGGGCCCCAAAAGGGTAAAAATTGGGAATTACTAAATTTGTTTCTTAAGAACCGGTATGTCAGATTTGTTCATATTTTCCATAAATTATCCCTATGTGTAGGGGTTTGATTGCAGATAAGAATTTAGGGGCTAAAATTTATAGGGGCCCTGTAAGGGGACTTAGAATTTTACATAGGGATACTATGGGAAAACAGAAAATTCTCTTCTTCTTTTATTTGTTTTGAAACCACTAGGCCAATTATATTGAAATTTCACATGGATGTTTCTATTGCGTAGGAAACTATACAAAAGATTTATTTTTTCTATCTAAAATTCAAGATGGCCAACGTTACTAAAAAAGTCCAAAACTTAAAAAATCTTCTTCTCATGAACGGCCCAACAGATTTTCAAAATGTTTATGTAGTAATGATGACCAACTATACTATTGTTAGATTTGTTCAAATGCTGTCCCTAGGGTTAAATATGACCCTGCCCCGAGAGTTCAATTAGGGGACACATGTCAATATAATATATATATATATATATATTTTTTTTTTTTGTTTTAAATGGAAATGATTTTGCCTAGCATTGTTCAGTGAAGGAGGTTAAGATTTGTAAAAACGAATGGGTTCCTATGTCTTAAGGGGTCAGGAGGGGCCCCAAAAGGGTACAAATTTGGAATTAGTAAAATCGTTTTCTTAAGAACCGGTATGTCCGATTTGTACATATTTGATATAAATTATCCCTATGTGTAGGGGTTTGATTGCAGATAAGAATTTAGGGGTTAAATTATATAGGGGCCCTGTAAGGGGACTTAGAATTTTACATAGGGATACTGTGGGAAAACAGAATTTTTTTTTTTTTTTTTCATTTATTCTGAAACCACTAGGCCAATTAAACTGAAACTTCACATGGATATTTCTATTGCATAGGAGACTATACAAAAGAATTTTTTTTTATCTAAAATTCAAGATGGCCACCGTTACTAGAAATAGTCCAAAACTTAAAAAATCTTCTTCTCATGAACGGTCCAACAGATTTTCAAAATGTTTATGTGGTAATGATGACCAACTATAGTTTTGTTAGATTTGTTCAAATGGTGTCCCTAGAGTTATAAATGACCCCGCCCCGATGTTTCTATTGCATAGTAGAATTTCAAAAAGTGCTATGGCCACTATGAGTCAGTAGAGCGTCCTCAGGCCCTCTTGGTGCCTCTTGTTTCATATTGAATCCTATTCAAACTTGCACAGCAGTTATATAACAACAAGATCTTGAACAAGTTCTTAAACCATTGTGATTCGACCACAAATTAACCAACCACAGGGTTTATAAGCACATTTTCAAGGAAACTTTAAAAAACATTTTCTCTTAAAGTTCAAACCATAGACCTTAGATATTTTACATGTAGCATTGTATGGATTATTAAGGGTTGTTGAATGCAGGTCCTGAGGGTCAAATTTGGGGCCACCTCAGTGGTCACTGTTTTACGGAGAAATGTTAAAATTTTCATGTACAATGCCTATTTTTCAAGGAATCTTAACCAAACTTGCATAATAGTTATATTACAACAAGATCTCGGGTGGGGGGGCGAGGGGGGTGTGGAAACATATCAAAAATATTTCTTCTTTGGGTTTGTTTCCAGTAGAGCAATTCAGGCCTTTTTGGACCTCTTATGATTATTATCACTATAGTACTTGGTGACATTTTTGTAACTGTTTGAAGTTTTATGAGTATTACATATGTCATATTTAAACACAAATATATTTTATATTGTTATATTTGAACACAATTATATTTTATATTGTCATATTTGAACACAATTATATTTTATATATGTCATATTTGAACACAATTATATTTTATATTGTCATATTTGAACAAAATTATATTTTATATCACTCACAGACAAAGGCAAAGGTATACAACTCGTCTCCTAGAAACACGCTTACACGATATCCTATTTCACTCCTTCATCTGCTTGTTTTTCTATATTTGTATTGCTTTTATCTTAGTGACAGAAAGCATGCTGTTTCTATCTTTATTATCACGTCCCCATATATATCAGAAAGGTTTGTTTGAATATTTACTGTCAATTTTATGTATTCGAGGGCTAATGGACGGAACATTTAACCTAACCGCTCTTTCCTAGGGTACTCGAGCACTACTTTCTCTGCAAGTAACTGTGATAATTTTCCCACTTGAATCGGTGGTGAGAGATGAATGACAGTGAGACACAATGTCATAAATCAATCATCACAGAGATGGTGGCCGGTAGGGTTTTCAAACTCGTGACCCCTTGATTGATAGTCAGGCTCGCTAACTGAGCTAACGAGGTCGTAAAATACCACTGGTCAACTTAAATTCATGGTAATTTTTTATGTTCGGCAAGAAAATTGTAAGATTTCTATCCAATTTTTTATTTTTAATCATTGAAATGTAAAGTCTTTCATTGAACATTATTATTTCTGCCTTTAGAACAGTTGAAAGGTGCATCTCCTGTAACTTTCTGTTCAGTTAATGATGGAAAGTTTATTGCATCACAAAGAGGAGGGTCCCTTTTGAAGATAATGGTTGATTCTCTTTGTAGTTTATCTTACTTATTTATGAGAAATTCGTTTATACACAGGTCGGCATTTTTCATTTGTTCATTTCAAGTCGTTGATGTTTTACTATAACCTGATACTGGCCAATGAGTGACTTTATCGCGGGATGCGATTGAGTATTTGGTCAACAAAATTAGATATTTTATACTACAGAGATAAAATGTAATATAAGTAATTAAACAGAATATCATACTATAAATATGCAGTTTTGCTGCTAAGGTCAAAATATCGATATAGGTTAGTCCGCTTTAAAATATTGAAAACTTTTTAATAAATTTTCTAAAGCCAAATGAAAAAAAAAAATTTGTGTGACATGCTGAAAAAAAAATTGGGTTGGTAGGTAGGTATTTTTTTTCTCCTATTGTTCAAAGAGCAAAATGGGGCGAAAGACAAAAAAAAAATGAAAATTGAGAAAAGAATATTTTGATACTTGGATTAAAATATTTACTGGGTCGGGTCACAGGAAACACAACAAATTTTTTCATATGGTTCTTAGCAATTTTGAAATTTCTTCCTTTATTAATTCATTATAGCAATTAGTGGGTCTAATGAGTCTTTAATGTGTTTGATGTGATCTGTATGTTGATATATAATATCTCTGTTTTTGTTTATTTAATGGCTTACAGGTAGTTGTAACCTACGTAAGTGTGTGAATAAGTGAAATGTACATATACTTGTTTTTTTCCCCCTCGAGTTCTTTGCCCATATTTTGTATGGCTAGTGTGTTATATATGCCTTTACATTGTCATATATTTAATATCTTTTTCCCCCCCCCACAAATGGATTTTAGTAAAATTCAGCTTATTTGCTACCATAAATTGTTTGAGAGATTAAGTATGTTTTCGACGAAAATGGTTTGAATTGTTTGTTTGAATATTTAGCAACCTTTTTATGCCATTGAGGCAAATGATCAGTTAACTTTACCACTTTTTGCTGGGATCCTAGAACGCTTATCAGTACTGGAGAATGCCAATCTCCACAAGTTACTGTTAACTTTCCCACTTAATCAGTGGTGAGAGCTGAATGGCAAAGACAAGCAATGTCGTATATCAGTCATCATGAAGACTTTGGTCCAGGGCAGATCATTAACAAGTGATAGTTAGATGTGCCACCGGCTGAGCTAACCAGGTTAAATGGGGTCAGTAGGTAGTTAACTTTGGTCCAGGGCAGGGATTCAAACTCATGACCTCTGGATTGATAGTCAGACATGCTATCGGCTGAGCCAACCGGGTTAAATGGGGTCAGTAGGTAGTTAACTTTGGTACAAGGCAGGGATTCAAACTCATGACCTCTTGATTGATAGTCAGACGTGCCCTCGGTTGAGCTAACCAGGTTAAATGGGGTCAGTAGGTAGTTAACATTGGTACAGGGCAGGGATTCAAACTCATGACCTCTGGATTGATAGTTAGATGTGCCACAGGCTGAGCTAACCTGGTTAGATAGGGTCGGTAAGTAGTTAACTTTGGTCCAGGGCAGGGATTCAAACTCATGACCTCTGGATTGATAGTTAGATGTGCCACTGGCTGAGCTCAACTGGTTAAATGGGGTCATGAGGTAGTTAACTTTGGTCCAGGGTAGGGATTCAAACTCATGACCTCTGGATTGATAGTTAGATGTGCCACTGGCTGAGCTAACCAGGTCCAACTCCATCAGTATATTAATCAGTTACACTAACCCATAGTACTGAGAAGTTAATTGGACATCGATTTGTTTTCTCAGATACAATCTTGAAGGTGCCCTAAGAAATGTCTCAGTCAGCCCTCCACTAACCAAACACGATGCGCATTTCTCTGAGCATCGTGTGATACTTTAACGTCGCTGGACCAGTGAATCAATAGAGACATTTTACCATCAAACTAGGAAGTTTGTCTAAAAATGCAATTAAGTTCTGAAGACCTCAAATTTTTAACATATTAACGTAAATTTGAATATGACCTTTTTATCTGGAAGCGAACTGTAACGTTACTTTAAGAGTGGTTATTAGCTTAAATTTGACCTCTATTTTGCTAGAAACTGCCTAAGTTTGCTTTATTAGCCTGCTGTATAATACTAGTTCCATCTTTAACATAGACTTTTTAGATGCTATGTTGCATTTTAGTTAATTTTTTTAAGCTTAGGTGAGGTATGTTTGTACCGGGATGTCAATTGTCTGTTGTCTTTAAATGACTTTTGCTCTGAAACTACCAGACTGATTTTAATAAAAATCTCCATTTTTAATACTTAAATACAATTATAAATTTTCTAAAAATAAAAATTGAACAAAATTCTGGAAAAAAATCCCCTGAAATCACTTATTTAATGCTGCTAAAATTTTAGGTTCTGAGACATAACAGAGACGAATACTGCAGACATTTGTCTAATAAACTTTCCTTTTTCTAAATTTACAGAAATGAAGAAACACACTTATTTTTATGTTGTAAATTTTCTCATCTTTAGTGCTTTTAAGTAAGAAATAAGAATGACTTCTTCAAATGTCCTTAAATTTTCGCCACACATGGATAATTTACTTTTTCATCGTTTTACATGAAATTTATATTATCATGTGTAGCAAAGATGTTTTTGTTTAAACTAGAATGACGTCAAAGATTTTTTATTTTTGACTGGTAATATTTTTTATTCGGAAGAAAAATATTAAATAATTGATCAATAGAAATGGTCAACATTTTATCAGCTCTACTTTGATACCAAATTTATTAAATTCACACAAAGGTTCAAAGAGCTTTTAAAGATATACTAAAGGTGCCACTTGAAATTTCTGCCGTGTGAATTGATATGAGCCCGCCAATCTCTGTAATTAAGTCAACCTTCCAAAACACAAACATTGAATTATGATATACATGTATGTATAAGACAATAAAAAAGGATAATAACTGCTTTAAATCAACTTTTTGTATTTTAGCAGTAGTGTGCTATGTTTCTTTTACAAATTTGTGCTATTTGTAAGCACACTGATCCAAAATGGCCACTGTTGCTAAAAATAAACTTTCAACTTCAATCAATGATGACTGTATTGCAATATTTGCTACTTTTTTGTAAATGTATGTTATTCTGTGTATAATTGCTTTATGATATTTAATGTTAAAATTATTTTATGGAACCACTTTGTCATGTCTTCCACCAGGTGTGATCACCATTGGAGAGTTCACAAACACCGTGATGTCCATCGTGGAGAGTATATCCCAGCATCCCACACTGCTTATGGAACATGGCAATGTTGTCATGGAAACGGTGTTACCAACGTTAGCAGAGTTAGTGGTCAGTCAGAATGGTGAGAAATTAGAATTTTGTAGTCAACTGTCAATATTGTCTATTCAATGGATCTAGTGGAAGCATAGAATGTGTCCAAGAAAAGAAAACAGCAGACGGTCAAAAAAATTTATGTGAGACAGTTTGCCAATTATTTGTTGAAGGACGGTGATTCTACTCAGACTCATTCTGAGGTCTTCCTTCATCAATAAAACTGAATATGCAAAATATATAACCTGAAATGTGTTGAAAATGGCGTTAAACCACATTTAAAAACAACTCAAAGACAACAACAACAACAACAGCAATTTAATGAGAGTTTCCAATGAAGCTTTTTCTGGAACAAAGATTTTTCATTCTATGTTTTGTATCTTTTTAATATGCATGCTACCAAATGAGCATTTCTGTTCGGGGCTAGCTTCATTCCTTATTAAATTATAACAGTAACATGTTCCTGGTCACATTTTGGTATACATTTCTGCTTCAGGAGATACACGTGCACTGTCCCTAAGTTTATTCTCTGAAATAGCGACCGTGTTCCTCACCCAAGATGCCGTGGCCACGAATGGGAGACTGGACACCAAACAGTTGAACGTCATTATTGCGGAGAAGCTGTTTCCACAGTAAGAGCTTCATATTTATTGATAATGATATTTTGTTTGTTATCAAGTGATATTAGTTGTTGAAATCTGTAATAAAGACACAGTTTATTGTGTCGTCTGCTGAGCTTGGTGGACACTCCGTGCAGCACATATACTTAATAGATCTACCTAGTTATGATTCTGTCTTTGTTGGAACAAAACAAAGCTTTATTATTTGAATTTAGTCTGTGATGTCATAACAAGACATCACCATCAGTATGTCTGGCTCCTGTTTCACCATCATACACTTAAAAACTTAAATCTTAAGAAAGCAGCCAGATGATCATGATTTTAGACTGGTTCCAGTAAAACTGCATATGGTTTTATTGATATTGATAATAAACTAAATAAATAATCTGTCAAAATTAAGTTAGGTTTTTAAGTATTTAAGTAAAAGGATGGTGAAAAAGAAACTTGATGACATGGGTTCAAGGCTAGATTAGTCTATAAAGATTTTAAGTTTGCAAGTTTGCTAGTTCTTGATTCATGTATATGTATCTGGTGACTTCCTCAACCAATATAATCTGTAATGTGTTCAAAAGATATTTATTTATTTGTAGATAGAAACAAAAAAAGTTCATTGATAACAAATGGATAAGCTTCAAGTGGGCTGTGTCTGTTATGCTGCAGTCTCAAGAAGTTTATCTTAACAAATTCCTACATCCATCTCGGAATACCAACATAACATCATATTGGACATATCTATTTTGTTGAAAGCAATGCTAAACACCATTCAACAACATTCAATGCAGGTTCATGCTGGGTCATTGTTGAATTTTTTCCAATGTGCTCAATTATTTGTTAACTTAGTACATAAGGAATGAGCCTGCAATCTTTATTCCTGTCTTTCTGTTGATATGCTGTTTTGTTTGAATATTTAGCATCATTTTTATAACACATACCACTTTTTTCTTGGGATCCTGGAAGTTTAACCCTTTGCTCCATAAGCATTTTCTTGGACTCTTCCGAATTGAAAGCATTAATTCACCACATATCAGCTATGGGTGAATTACGTTTATATTAACTGACAGTGGAAAACAGTGCAGGAAGTGTTCAGATTGCTCGTTATGAGCAATCTGAAATCTTCCTGTACTGTTTTCAAAGGTCTTCTGTGATTGGTGCGGGAAAATGTGTATCTATGGAGTAAATGGTTAAGCAGTACTCAAGCACACCCATCTATGTAAGAAACTGATAATTTTACCACTAGAACCAACACTTGAGAAACAAATGACAATGAGATGCAATGTCTGATATTATTCATCACAGAAACTGTGGCAGGGCTGGATTCAAACTTATAACCTCTGGATTGATAGTCATATACACTACAGACTGAGCTAACCAGGTCTGGCTGATTTGCTATAAATTCCATATTCAGTCATTCTTATCTTGTTTCTGATATCACTTGTCTTTTTACACAGTTTCAAAATAAATACAGATAACATAGGACTACCAACTGATATCTGTGAGGGAAAATAATTGGGGTACATAACTAATATACATGTACTTACTTGATCATTTCAGTTATGAACAAATTCTGCTGGACCAGGATCCGCTGCCTAGTTATGGTCTCAAGCTGTTGCTGGCCCTGCTCGAGTCCAATACAGGATTTATCAGGCAGTTTGAACAACTTGGCCTGGTCTCGGTCATTTTCCAAGTTTTACTGGTAAGTTCATATGGGGTAATGGTATCAGCTGACGTACAGTTTTGTATGTGGTATTAAGGAGTTGACTTTATTTGTTCAGAGGTCCTCCATGACCAAGTGGTCCAAGGCGCAGACATATAAGTACCACCTACCTTTCACAGCTTCGGTTGTGGGTTCGAGCCCAGCCTGGTCCAAATGTTTTATATGAGAAATTTTAGCAGTTTCTTACTTAAATTATTTAAGCCTGTATCATAGATTACAAGGTTTATTAATGGTCCTTCATGACTGAGTGGTCTAAGGCGCTGTCTCAAAATCACTTATCTCTAACTGCCAAGGTCGTAGATTCAAGTCTCGCTCACTCCAAAAACTTCATGTGAGAAAGTTTGTCTGTTTGCTATGATACCCCACCCAGTGCCTGTATAATTTGACTGGGTGGGGTATCATACCATGTGTCTGCGGCACGATACTCCAGTGTGACAGCGCTCAGAATACTGTCTCAAGTAGAGACCGTCGCGATATGACTGAGAAATTTTTGAAAGCAACGCTAAACACCATACAACAACAACTGTTACTCGCGGAAGAACAGTGGTTCTACTCAGATTCATTATGAGCCCTTCCACCTATAAAATTGGATTTGCCATATATAAACCGAAATGTATTGAAAATGGTGTTAAACCCCTTTAAAAAAACAACAACAAAAAATGTTTGATGTTTGAGAAAATGTGTAAACTAAAATATAAATACAGCATGGGTTGTGAACAAGTATTTGTTTATAAAACTTTTGAAATCCAGTGGTACAAATGGGCTTCTATAAAAATGTTTTTTTTTTAGATATAATAAATTTGATTTCAATAATTTTCATTATTATCAAAAATAGTGTATTTGAAAATGTTTGATATCAAGCAAAAATAATCTGTGGTATATAAATTGATGTATATTAATTTCAAATTTTCTTGCAGATTGTCAATAGACGACCTTTAAATGCATGTTCCTTTTAATGCTTTTAATGGGGAAGTGGGGGGAACAAATGGGTCACTTATTATCTGAAAAAAAAAATATATATATATTCAAATGTATATTACAGGATCACCAAAACAACCCCCTGAGCAGTGCCATGCAGAGTATAGCTGGAATACTGAACTGTCTGATCACTCATAAAGAAACCAACATGAAGGAATTGTACGAACAAGGTACCTGCTTATAAGCCATATGGCTGGGTTGAGGAGATTTGAGAAAACTATAGACTTACAATTAATGTCAGAATTCCTGAAACATTTTTTCATTAATTTTTATTTTCACCAGATTTACGCTGTAGTTATCTAATAAAAATATCTTGGATAAATTCTTTAACTGGTCAAATCAGATTAATGTCAGAATTATGGAATTTTGAATTGACAAATATTGTGTTATTTGATGTTGTGTGACTCCGGCACCTGCAGTTGTCATTGAATCTTCACCAAACTTACACAGTAGTTATATAAACTATTATATC
Organism: Panopea generosa; assembly: GCA_029582155.1. NCBI lineage: Eukaryota > Metazoa > Mollusca > Bivalvia > Adapedonta > Hiatellidae > Panopea > Panopea generosa. Next base: position 45,473,676 of record CM055911.1, on the reverse strand, counting down.
TCTGTCAAGTTCTTGAACTAATCAAATTGGTGAAATTGGAGGTGGGGTTGTGGTCCTTGAATTGTCAAAATTTACATCACTTGATTCTCACCAAACTTACACAGTAGTTAAAATATACATCCATAATATCTCAACTGACTAACTTTAAATGTTTTAGGTATGGCCCTTGCATTGTCAAAAATTGACATCTGGCATTGTTTCCTCTGCCACAGACGAGCAATTTAGGACCAACATGGCCCCCTTGTTAAAGGTTTAAGTTTATTTCAAAGTACCTCTTGAGTCCAGTTTCTGGGCAGAATCAGTAATGAGCGTTGATTTCGAGACACCAAAGGGTAAAGTGTTTTGTTTTAAAATTATTTATTTTACATCTATTGTGAAAGAAGTTCTTACAAGATTTGACAAATCAAGTTCAAAGTCTTCCTGGTTAGAACCATTACTAAGCAGACGCGAATAAAATGTTTTGCTCAAGGATACCACACATAGGCATGGCGGAGGATCGAACCCACAACCCTCCAATCTTGGGTCCCATTCTCTACCTATTGGCCATGCTCTGCAATCATGGCATTAGTGAACAACACCCTGTCCACAATAATAAGTTTGTTTTTTTTCTCAAATTTGAAATTTTTCTCGTTGAAATTTTCAGGTCTTATAGATTATTTCACGACAATTTTCTTCGAGGTATCGGCAGCATGTTTTGATGGGGAGGACAGCAGGAATGGTGACAGTAAGATAGTACTATCCATGTTACAGACGCTGCTCGAGACCCTTCATGGATTGTTCAAATATGTGTCGGACTTTGTTAGAAAGGCCCTGCAGGTCGGTCAGAAGGTTTGTGTGCCGTGTTCCCTCTAATATTTATACCCGTAGAAATTTATAATTCTTGTAACCATTGCACATTATATGTAGACATACCTTCACTTTATTAACTGTTGTTGGTAGTGTTTGATTCAGTCTGAGGATGTTTTTTTAGTGTTTTACAATTATATTGCCACATACTTTGCATGTAGGATATATTCTTGTGGTCCCTGTGGTGAATTATAATGTATCACTTTTGAAAGAAAATATGTATAAACGTGTATATGGATGGTACGATGTAACAATACTTGGCTTGAACAATCCTTAACTCAATATATTTTCTCCAGTCCCATCTGGTTCGAGCCATCGCAATTCTACTGTACTTGTATACCCCTTTACTCCATATATATGACTTCTTACGACCTTCACAGAGTAGGCCCAGATCAGGCAGCTCCTGTAAGAGCTCCTGTACTCTGTGTGCTAATAAAATATTGTAGATATGACCTTATACTGTTGGCTGAGGTAGTAATCCTCCTGCTCTTATGTTTTATATAATTAAATATTCCTAGTAGGCGGAGTCTCATATGAATATTCATCAGGTAAAGAGATACACTTCTAGTACATTTTGTGTTGAGTTGTTGGCAGCCTTGTCACTGTTCTCATTTGATCATTGGAGTTTAACAACATGGAGTCCTGGTAGTGACCATCTGAGAATACCAGATGCAGACATGAAATTTTAAGCCGATAAATGCTGTATCAAATATGGTGTTTCTCTGGAGGTCCTGGTTTCGAATACATGTTCGCCCTTAAAGACCCCTCAGAAATATGTTTTTTTTGTTTGAATACTTAAACATAATCATTTTTGCCATTGAGGGCTTACAGACGATCAGTTAACCTAACCGCTCTTTCCTAGGATCCTTGAACATTAACCAGTACTCAAGCACACCCATATCCACAAATAACTAATAACTTTCCCACTTGAATCAGCAGTGAGAGACAAAGGACAATGAGATGGAATGGCGTATATGAATCATCACAGGTATTGGTTGATGGGGTATTCAAACTCATGAACCTTGGATTGATAGTCTTTAAACTTCCGACTGAACTAACCTGGCCTGGTCCCTCATTCATGTTCTACTAAGAAAAAGAATAAGAAAGCATTTAATAAAGCTCTGAGCTTGTGTCATAATTGAGGTAAACGGATTTATAAAAAGATGGAAATTGATATCCATTGTATTTATTACAATAAGCAATACTCATCTACAAAAAATGAAATATGTATTAATGATACAGAACATGTATGTTCATAGTGGGATAGAAAGTTTGTAGTTTGTAGTGACTTTTTCATAGTTACAAATAGTGAAATAGAGTTTAGGCAAAAGTCTTTTTCCGTTACTGAAAACTAATTATTCGTGAATGGGGTTTAACAAATGACGTCGGTGATGTCATAGGGCACTCTTTCCATTCCTGAATACTAGTAACTTGAATTTTTCAGTAATGAAAAGCAACTGTTGAATAAACTATTTATTACATTTTATATATTAAAACTGACATTTAATTTTTATCAAATTACCATTTTCCAATGCTCAAATATGTACACATAATCATTCTCCTTAGTTCACACTTGTCTATATAATGACATCAATATCATGACATCAACAACATCAGTGTGCTCAGGTGTGAATCCAGGATATATACAGTTGTAATTTAACTCTGTGTATCGGTAGTTGAAACATTTTGTAAAAGTCGATGAACTCTTAATTCAAGATATATAGGTAATTCATCACTAGAGTGTAATTAATGGTATTACATGTAATATACAATGTAGAACTATAGTGACCAAAAAGTTTAAATTGTTAAAATGTTGATCATTTCATATTTTTAAAACGAATTTTCGTCTATAAAGTAGAGAGTGCTACTACAAAATCACACATAAACATTTCATTACTTTTTTTACTTTTCTGAAATGATTATTTTGAAATAAAAATGAGATGTTATTAATTTAATAGGTGTTTTTGTACAATACAAAGTATTCATATATAGTTCCAATTCAATGCATACAATGGCAAAATAGTGATTTTTTTCCCTCATCACAGATTGTTTGTTAGAAAAACTTTTGAGTCTATTTAATAGCATAATGTTAGTTATAAAACATACATGTACACATGAATCCTTAACTTGATCCTACTCATATCAAGCTATCAGTTCATATACATGTATGTAAATTGTCCGTCCAGTCCAGATGTGTTGCATGTAAATCCATAGTAAATAAGTCATAGTCGACACCAAATTTATGGTTTGGCAGAGGCTTTGATATTGTGTCTATGGTTTGCATTGTAGCTAGGCATGCTCGCAATAGTCTGGTCTGTACATTTATATATATATGTATATCATGCATTGTGAGTGAGCATCTGAAAAGATCCCAAGAAATTGTAAATTCCGTTGTTGTGAATTTAGTTACCTCCCTTTATGAAATTAAATATATATAAATTCACAGTATCTCTATGATCCAATTGATTTATAAATCTGTCCTTTATATAGCAAGTGAGTAGTCATGAATCCTTAACTGGATCATATTCATATAAAGCTATCAGTTCATGTATGTCCGTCCAGTCCAGATGTGTTGCATGTAAATCCATAGTGTACAAGTCATGGTCGACACCAAATTTATTGTTTGGCAGAGGCCTTGATATTGTGTCTATGGTTTGCATTGTAGGTAGGTGTAGTCTGGTGTACATTTATGTCTTGGTTATTTACAAATAATTATCTCCATATATATATGCATGTATACAGTACAGAGAATTACCATTTTACAGTACCAAAACTTATAACGTTACAAGTTTTAGCACTGTAAAATGGTAATTCTCTCTACTGTATTCACTATTTCTACTATTTATGTATCCTTCGCAGATCCAGTGCTCCTGAAAAGTGTTTTGTTAATGTATGATTCTCCCTATCATATATATACATGGCTTTTAGATATTATTAGCTCGTCGGGACGAATGTCCAGGAAAGCTATTGCCATGATCCCGGCAGCGGCGTCCGCAGACACCCAGATGAATCCTTTGGGTTTAGTTGCGTAAGTTTTGGTGTTTGCCTCCAATAGGCTAGCTTTGTTGTCTTCTGACAACTCTTATTTTCATAATGCCACATTAACATTTACTGTTTTTGCAAGAAAACCTTGTTAATTTCTTGTAAAATTGTTTTTAAGTCAAACGAGTTTGAATTTGAGTCTGACTATTAGACTCAAAAGTCTGATGAATTAAGCCCAGTCCAGAATGATAAAACAATAATTTGTTCCTCGATACATTTTCAGTCAAAGAAAGCTGGAGGTGATGGGTCTAGTAGGGAGACGGAGGAAGCGGAACATTTGTTACTCCAGAATAAAGCACTTACAGACCTAACTGGCCTCCTTACTCAGTTGGTATGTATACTCCTTGTGTCACACTATATACACAACTAAATGTAATAGTTCAGCGATTTAAACTTAAATATGGTATCACCTAGTTGTGTACTGCACGTGCAGCTTATAACTGTCACTCTCCTTTCTAGAAATTAATGTATTTAAAAACCACATTGCTTGCATAATTGTCTACTGAATTTTGTGCTATTGTATTGCATATAAGCCAACAAGACATATGTTGATAGTTTGTTCAACATTCTGAAATTGAATGTCTGTGCATAGGATCATTTACCAACCGGGTTATCGGTATGTCCTGTCAAAACCAAAACTAATAAATTATCCCCACCCCTTCAATCTATCTCTCTCAGTTTTTCTTTTATTATTCTCTATCTCTAAAACAAGTATTATATATTTTGAAATAGCTATTCACAAACTTTTATCATGATTATAACAACGAATTACATAATCTACTTGATTCATCGTAAGTCAAAATATATGTTATCGACAAGTGTCGAGTCACTATTACCTTATAAGTTATGTAACAACAGGAAACGGATTCTAAAAAAGTCAATGACTTACCTCTGCATCCCTTTCAATATGTACTCTTGTTATTGTGATTAATGTTGTATGTATTAAAATGATGTACGTTTTTGAATAACTTAATGTTTAAACTAATTTTAGTCCTCGAATAAATACTAAAAGATGCATCACCTTTAACTTTCTGCTCAGTAAATGATGGAAAGTTTATTGAATCACAAGGAGGAAAATAATTATCGATTCCGTCTTTGTAGTTTATCATATTTATGAGAAATTCATCCACACTTACTGTTTTTTCTTTGATGATTTAGCATAACCCGATACTCGCCAATGAGCGACTTATTTACGGTGTGCTATTTAGTATTTGATCAACAAAATTAAAGACTTTTACACTACAGAGACAAAATACAATATAAGTTATTGAACAGAATACCCATAATATATGATGTTCGATATAAATGTTCAGTTTTATTGCTAAGATTGAAAAGATATTGACGACATAGGTGAGGCTTCTTCCAAAATGAAAGTTTGAAGAATACTACAATTGCAGTAAGACCTTTATAAATTAATTGCTAGATTATTATCCAAATTTTTCTTAAAAACTGGGAGAGCAGGAGGATTTTATTTTTTATTTTCATTTTTAAAATTTTTGATGTTTTTTTAAAAAAAAAAAAAAAAAAATATATATATATATATTTTATGAAAATAAAAACGGTTTGGGCGACATGAACATTAAGGGATGGGTGGGGATGAAAATCTAGCAATTAATTTATTATGGCCTAATAAAAGTGAATATATTTATTGCAGCTGTGCCACGAGGATCCAGATATCCAAGATCCATCATGTAAATGTCTGTCTCTGCTGGTACAGTTGTTTGGCGGAGAACACCGGGAAGCCATGGGTCCAGAAAATATGGTGAGATGAGTCGGATATTAAATTGTGTATGTTGTTAAAGTGAATCTGGGATCACGATGTTGGTCCAGAGGTATGCAAGTGTGTATACACATGTGAAAGTGGTTCTTATGAGTATTTTTTACTGGTTTGAGACGTGGATAGAAAGTTCCATTCCATGAATATCATATAGTATTTTTAATAATACGTCAAAAGTCATTGTGTTTATAAATTAATAAGGCATATTTATTTTTGTGTTGAGGAAGACCTTGGAATGAATATAAGGAGAACCGCCGTCTTTCCGCAAGTTTTTCTCACATAAAAGTTTTGGACAGCTGGATTCGAATCCACAACCTCAGTAGTGATAAGTGATTGATTGATCTCAAGGTAGTTTCTTAGAACACTCTGCAGTTGAGAGCCCAGAAATCATTTGTAATATAAAATGGAAGTTACATTATAGTTTATGTATGTTTCAGGACTATTACAGCAAGGCGTTGAAGAAGGCAGACGCCAAGAAGCAGAAAGTGTTACTCAGAATTATTAAACGACTGGTAAGCAGTGTGCTGTTGATTTTGTCACTCAGACAAGTTCTGTTGATAGTACACTCACCTCCCACAATACTTTCCTTCCCATTGGTCATAAATTACTGATATTTTTACGTCTGCTCGAAAAGCATGATGGCAGATTAAAGCAGGACAATCAAAATTATGTCCATCTGCACACCCTACTTTCAATTAGCCAATCGAAATATATATGGCTTTCAAAATGTACACCCTACTTTCAATTAGCCAATCAAAATATGACTTACAAAATGTACACCCTACTGCCAATCAAAATATGGCTTACAAAATGTACACTCTACTTTCAATTAGCCAATCAATAATGGCTTACAAAAATTGGAGCACTGAAGTCTTGGGACTTGTTATAACCATTAACAAAAATTATGAAATAAAGTGTTTCTGTTACTAATTTTAGAAACAGTTCTTGTGACTCGTACATGTTTTGACAAATGAAAGATATTGTTCGGTGATTGACAATATCTTAGCAAGAAATGGGAGAATAAATGTAGAGAAACCAAGGAAATTATTTGATGACAAGGGAGCATACTCCTACAACTGCAAATGGAATATTGATCTCTGAAATACCATATATGGGATATATGAGAAGAGTTAATCGTCTTCAACTTATTCAAGAATGATTTTTGAAAACTATTTCGTAATCAGTATAAAATTAAGGAGCCCATGGTCAAAATTGAACCCATAATTGTTGATCCCAAGGTCATGTGCTGTATCCATGAGTTTGCAATACCTATATACACAGGCTTTATCTGGATTCAACTACTTTCAGTGCAATTTATATACAGTCAAACCTGTTTTAAGCAGCCAGTCAAGGGAAGGAGCATAAATGACCTTTTAAGAAGGGTTGTTGCTTAATACAGTTAAATTTGCACTAAAAGTATAAAAATAGGATGTAGCAAATGCGGCTGCTTAAGACAAGTGGCTGCTTAATAGAGGTGACCACTTTCACAGGTTTGGCTGTATATGTAAATACATGGTACTGTAAACTCTGTGTAAAGTCACCTATTAAGCAGTCACTTGTCTTAAGCAGCCACATTTTCCATACTTTCAGAGCAAATTAACCTGTATTAAGCAAAATACCTGTCTTAATGCTACTTTTGTCCACTCCCATGACTGGCTTCTAGGTGACATCAATCAGTTTAACTAATAAACTTATTTGTTATTGAAAATGGGTGAATTCTTATATGACAATTTATTTACTTAACACCTTTAAAACATCAAACAAGTCGCAATGCATTTACTACTGAATTTGTATGAATGAATGGTGTTTAACGGCGTACCAATACAGTGTAGGTTATCTGACGCCAACAGGAAGGAAGATTCCAGGTTCACCCCATATGTTAAAAACAATTTAACATACAGATAAAAAAACACCAACAAACGTATATACAGAATGAACCTAGAATCTTGATACCTATAGTCCATCATTTATTCAGGTTTTTACTGTGTTTAACATTTTAAAATGCATTTATTGGACAATTGAGAAAATGAGCATATGTAAATGATTACACACTACTTTTACAGGTGAGCATAAATAAATTTTTACAGTATTTGAAGTAAAGATTACTTTTACAGGTTAGCACAGATAATTTTTACAGTGTTTTAAGTACACATTACTTTTACAGGTGAGCACAGATAAGGGCCATGCGGAGAGCATGAGAAATCACGGGGAAACACTGGCAAGTACCATTAAGAATCTCGTCAAAACAGCCAGGTAGGGGACAGTCTATATATCATCAAAGTCATACAAACAATTAACAGAATCCAATTCACATTTTTCAATGTTGAAATAAACTCCTCCAAGTTTAAAACTCTTGTATTCATAAAACTGATTGTTTTAATTACATGTAGATAGAAGCATTTTGTTGAAATATTGAAGAAAAGATAAAAACATAAAAAAAAATTTATTCTTGCAGCTCCCATGCAGACGTTTCCTTGTCGTCGCTTGCCGCAGAAATTCTCAAAATCACAGGACACTTCAAGTGAATCTCTCCCAGCCTACAATATGTTAAACACTGAAACTGTAATACTGGACGTACATATGGTCAGGATACTCCGATGTCGACTTGGTATTACCTGGTGTGCACTGTTGTGTAATGAGTTACTCTGCACATTTACCAATCAGATCTCATTGACATTATCGTCCAGTACGACTGAATACAGAATTGTGATATTTTTTTAGTTCTTAACTGCCAGTAGATTTGTCGAGTGATTGAATGTTAGCGTCTTTTTTATACCATAGATGGCCAACAGACGAGAGCAGAATTGTAAAGCTGACAGCAGATGGTATCTATTTTACTGACAAAATGTATCTGACAGCAGATTGTACAAGTTATATTAGTTTTTATACTAATTTATTTTAGCTTCTAATAGTTGAAAAGTAAGCTTGGAGCTTATTTGAACCATTATTGAGTCCATTTCCTGGGTAGAAACTGATTGTTGTTTTTAAGATGCGACAGATGGAGCTGGGGATTAAACCTGCAACCTTCTAATGTGAAAGGCCAACACTCTATCCACTGTAATACCGCTACAGATAATGTTTATAATATTTTATTATGAAGTATTTTTGATAGCAGATATACTTGGTATACATGAAACCGTCAGTAAATACATGTAAAACAGCATTTACAGATAAAATGTTATTTAGTATTCTGACAGCAGGTATGTTGTATTACTGTCAACTGAATTATATGTATTACTGACAGTATAAGATACAACTTTACTGACATAAATATATTTCTGACACAATAAAAAATTGGAAAAATAAAACTCGGGGAGGGTAAAATGATCATATTGTATTTGGAGAATCATCCATTAAAAACATTACAAGTTGTAACTTACCCATGTACATTGACATATATAACCTTCAAAACATCCGATACTTCCGTCCATATTAAATAAATTCTCACATAATGTGCTTTGTACATGTAGTAATTTCCTTCGTATACTTTGGTATTAGTGCTACATTATTATTATCTACATGTATATGCATAGAAATACAAGGAATATACATTTGTTTACTGCCTACCTGGTACAGAAGGAACATCTTATTCATATTGGTTAACTTTTTATATCATGTCAATGCATTCATTTCAGATAATAAACTGCCTGCCCGATAAACATAGGTTTATCATTTCAATGCAAGTTTATCAGGCACATGATGTCATTATGTATAATTGTACATTGTGACAACTCTACAGGATGTAACACAAGTTTGTTGCTAATTTCATAAAAAAATGAATCAAGACATATTGACATGATAAAGAGAGTACCATATTAGTGTCTAATATTATCAACATTAACAGGTTCGGCTCGGCACAGAGTCATCTTGGATTCTTTTCGAGTCACCTTGGACTCGGCACAGAGTCATCTTGGATTCTTTTTGAGTCACCTGATAAAGTTGATAATATCAGACACTTACATGGTATTCTCTATATACGTAGTAACTAATGTGTATGTTGCAGGGAACATTTTTGGGCTATATCACAGCTTTGTAGCTATTAAATAGGTAACAAATTTTCAATAGCCTCGTGTTTCTGGCACCAGTTTGACTAAACGTTCTCAGCTGAAGATTCTCCTCCACTCAAAATTTTGAAATGCTAGAACTTCATTTATATTGATCATTTTACATGTTATCTTTGACTAATGAGTAAAGATTTGCTCACGCTTCCAATTCTGTAGGGTCATTTAATGTATTACGAGTTCAAGCAATCATTTAGAGAAATTGATTTTGATTTGAGGAAAATCTCAGCTTGTGAAACCAGCCCCTGATGATTAGAAAAATATATATATATAGACACATACACAAGTATATTACATGTATATCAATCCATTCCAAAATCTGTCTCGTGTTGAAATGTGTGTTGTGTTTTGTATAAATGAAGTATTTATTTTTGTGTATACTATAATTTTTTATGTATACTAAATAAATGTCTGAGACAAGAAAATGTAGAATAAAAAATTGACACAGAACTTTATGTTTTTTATTCATTTACCGTAAGATTTAAGCGGCCAGCATTAACCAAATGTTAATTTTCAGTCAAATACCACATGTACAAATGAAATTTCCTCTTTTTTCCTTGCCCATGTTATTGTTTTGTATATGTACATACACGTCAAATGGTGATACCCAACATTTAATATCCAATCCATTCACTTTTTTTTTATACCTCGAGGCCAGATAAATGTTTGTATTTCAATTAAATAGAGCAATAGTAATTTCCTTCTGTACATAATTTAAAACTTGAGAAGTTGTTGCATTTAACAGGCAACATTTCTTTCCCTAAACCCACTGTGTCCTAATCATCAAGCCATACAAACACTGTTGGACACCATGATACAAAATGTAAGAACTAAGGTACAATATGGAACACTTTCAGAGGTTCGATATCCTTTATTACATAACAGACTTGAAATGTTCAAACCATGACCCTTGGTGCACCACTGAGATTAGGTACAGGTCTTTTCATAGTGTTGTTCTGATTAATTACAAAATTGTTACCTAAAGCCCCATTCATTGAATTATACTAATTATTGTTTAAGAGTTGTTGTTCTTCCTTAGAAATGAAGTGACCACTGATTGAACAAAAATTAAGTCTGTCAGCTAATCAAACTCCCCTAGGCAAACTTACCAACATGACTGACAAAGACGAAGATGAGTGACTTGAACCCTTTTCCAGGAAAAGAAATCGGACTCATTTATTATTATATACAAAACTCTATTATAAATTAATTGTGATTTTACATGTAATTGTGAATTGATCGTCTGAAATGTCTGATTAATCAATTAAAAATTTCAGCTCAGATTCCCAACACTATTTTTTCATTTCCCCTCCATTCCAGCATCAATGCAATGCTTCCTTGCATCTATAAAGAACTTTCACATGAAGCAGTCCACAATAACTACTCAGAAACTGTGTTTGTGATACCAGTATCACACTTCTCCGATATACACATTTTCTTTTGGGCTACAATTTCTGTAGACATTTCAATAACGTGTCTCTGATCTTTACACGAACGTTCTCGTCTCCACCACACATGATGTGGGTAGACCCTTGTTCTACCTGTATCAGGGTGTCGTCATTTGGCTAGAAAAAAAAGAAAACGATACCATTCAATACTTTCTTCTTTTCCTTTCAGCAGTTGATAAAACATTAAAATCACAGTGAGGTTAACACAATGTAGAGTGTTGGCCACTCAAGCCAGAGGTTCTCGCATAACAACACTCAGTACTGGTTCTACCCAGGAAGCCCACTCAAGATTAATTTAAGCTCTGAGCTTTCTTTGCAATCAAGCTTAAATAAATTAGTATATATTAATAAATAATCCTTCAATAAAAGCTAGACTCGAACCCATTACCTCAACTGTGAGCGATTTTAAGCTGAAGCCTTTTAACTTCCACTGCGAAACCTGTTTTACTGTGTTAGTATGTTGCCATATTTCAAATGTGACAATTTAAGATTTTCGATTGTATTGTATTAGTTAAGACTACTCACCAAATGTATAATGGATCCATCATCACCTTCTTCTAGTTTAATGTCACTGATTCCTTGCTGTAAAATAGCCACAAAAACAATTGTAAATCTATGTCGTTATTTAACAGTTACAAAATTATGTGTTGCTAATTCAGTTGTTTTTGCTATTAGGTGTCAATGATTCCATTAAGTGCATTATGTATAGATACTGATATCTCCCCTATCAGGTGTATTTACACCCATTGAAAAAGCAGGGAAATCTATGCCTGTCCCACAATTCATAGCTATTGAATGCTTACTAATCTGTGACATCATTTAAATTTTCCCTAAAGCAACTGACCAATCAACATGCTCAAGTATGGTTTCCCCCCCAACATCAAATTCACTGACCAATCAGCATCCTCCTACTATATGGATATATATATATATATATATATATATATATATATATATATATATATGTAAATACCGTGCTTGTAACAAATATTATGTAATGGACCCCAACACGAGAGCTGGGTCCGTTCTATAGACTAATTAAGTGCTCATAAAATAAATAATAATAAATCGGTGTCGCTGATACCCAACTATAAAGTAGTCAAAATAAGAATTCATTGCAATACAACTGCATCTATATACATGTACTTAATGAATATGACCATGAATTTGTTTGCATAAGCAGGGCCTGATTAGCTTACTCGGTAGCGCATCTGACTATCAATCCAACGACTGCAAATTCGAATCCCAGCCCAGCCAGTTTTCATGATGATTGATATATGACATTGCTTCTCATTATCGTTTGTCTCTCACTGTTGATTCAAGTTGGAAAGTTATCAGTTACTTGCGGAGATTCTGGAGTACTGGTTAACCTTCCAGGTTCCCAGAAAACAGTGGTTAGGTTAATTGATCGTCTGTTTGCCCTCGGTGGCATAAAATGATGCTAAATATGCAATCAATCAATAGGTCAATCAATCGTTTGCTATACCATGCATGTCAAGTAAAATATTTGGACAAGATCATTTCTAAAGCACCATCAGTGGAACATTATAGTATTCAGAACTTTCAGCACATACATATAAATTTGGTACAGAGGTAGATGTTTATCTCACCTTAGTTAACGAGTCGACAAACGCCTTCGTGTTCAGAGACCCAAATATGTATGGTTTAGGTTTATTAACTGACTTTTCATCAGTCTTGGATTTTTTACTGGTTTGTGATGACAATGGCTGAAATGGGAAATACAGGTTTTCGACTTTCATGTAGAACATACATGTAGATGGATGATAAAGCAGATACAGGAAGATATAGACATGTATTGACAATACTAATGTGTCAGATTCTGGCCCAGTTTTCACAAAAAATCTTAAAATTATAAAGCTGTTTCATTGGAAATAATATTTGCATTTACAATGTTCTTAAAGTGACATAACCAGTATCTGAAGATATTTCTTTTATAAAGAAAGAAATAACTTGTTTATGAATGACAAACATTTTCCTGAACTTGGAGCAAGCATGCTAACCATTGGACTACCACAAACCCATGACCTTACGCATGCACAACAGATGCTCTACCAAATATCAAACTTACCCATTCTTTTATAATTACACAGGTACAATGGGATATTAATGGAATGCTAAGACCTCTTTAGAAGTTGACGGACGGACAGGGGTAAAAGTTAATGCCCTGTCACAATTCTTAGTTTAAACTTATTTATTTTACTACGATTGTGAAACAAGATCTTACAACTTAGGCAAATTACGCTCAAAGTCTTCCTGGGTAGAACCAGTACTAAGCATATGCGAAAAAAATTGTCTTACTCGGACACCACACAAAGCCGTGGCGGAGGATCGAACCCACGACCCTCCAATCATGAGTTTGGTGCTCTACCACTGGACCACGCGCTCCACACTTCTTCAAATGATGGGGGCGAAAAAACAATAAATGTTTCCGTGGTACGCATGAATATAAGACGGATATTCTAACCCTCTTTATTACTAATTTAATAGAAACCTTGACAGGGTCTTGATTCAAATAAAATTCAGTAGAACGTTAGAATATCATTATTTCAACCTAATACCAAACTGAAGGATTCCACACAGAGATCAGCTTACATGTACCTCAAGTATATATTTGTTATCTTTTACTACAAGGGCGGCGTGCACCATGGAAATAGCAGAGCCTGGCTTGATTTCTACTGGTTCCAGGGACCCAGCAAGCTGAAAATATACAAGAGTTAAACAAAACAAGTATAGTTATTGGTTCCAGGGACCCAGCAAGCTGAAAATATACAAGAGTTAAACAATACAAGTATAGTTACTGGTTCCAGGAACCCAGCAAGCTGAAAATATACAACTAAACAGTACAAGTATAGTTACTGGTTCCAGGAACCCAACAAGCTGAAAATATACAACTAAACAATACAAGTATAGTTACTGGTTCCAGGGACCCAGCAAGCTGAAAATATACAACTAAACAATACAAGTATAGTTACTGGTTCCAGGGACCCAGCAAGCTGAAAATATACAACTAAACAATATGATTGAGATAACAAAACTTTACTGAGAGTATCCATGTGAGATAGAAAATCTCACCCTCTGTGTCTCACACTTGTGTATACTTGATGCAAACACACTTGTGTATACTTGATGCAAACTCACTTTTGTATACTTGATGCAAACACACTTTTGTACATATTATGCAAACACACTTGTGTATACTTGATGCAAACACACTTTTGTACATTTAATGCCTTAATACAAACACACTTTTGTATACATGTTGCAAACACACTTTTGTGTATACTTGATGCAAACATATTTTTTTCGTTAAATGCAAATACTTTTGTAGATTTGATGCAAACACAATTTTGTATATAAATTAAATGCATGGACGGGGCTCTGTTAATCTCTCTGCACATTGTTTAAATAATTCACTATAAATATAATTTTTACTCTGACCCTGTTCTTGTAGGTAAGCAAAACATAATAAATATATACGTCATTATTTTGATGTAATGTCTATCTCTTTTTTATGGTTTCCTACACAAAAATCAAGTTTTAAAGATATTTTAATAGACATGAAAATGAAAATATACATACGTATATGATTACAATTTGTGAATAAGGAAATAGGTTACAAAAACTAATTAATTACAAATTTTTAACAGGCCATTGAACTGTCACTTAACATGGAAGATAGAGATTTCCTCAATGGTGAAAACCCATATCTTCCATGAGCAGATTGGGAGAAAATGAAACTCCAACAGTCAAAGCAATAAAACAATAAACCTACCTCCGGGTCTAGTTCTATACATTCAAACTTTCTCTTCAGCGGCAGAGTGAGAACTTCTCCTTGTTTGTATGTCAGGGGTGTGATATCCTGCATAATAAATACATGATCCAAAAACAGCTGTACTAGTAAGTGATTAGTTTAAACTCATTTGTTTTACTTCAATTGGGAAACAAGTTATTACAACTTATATAAATCAAGCTGGAAGCGTAGAGCCAGTACTAAGCATATGTGAAAAAGAGTGTCTTGCTCAAGGACACCACACATAGCTGTGATGGAGAATCGAACCCATAACCCTCTGATACTGGGTTCAATGACAGATACCCATGTAGTGTTGTGTGGTTTACTTTTATAATCATGTTCTATCTATGTTCATTGTATATGCCACAAGAAAGATGGAACATTCTGTTGCTAAATATATTGAATAATTATTTCAACTTAATTCGTTATAATATTTTTTACAACGCTAGATTTAAGAATGTAAATTTTATGATTTGCTTCATATATTTTATAGGTTACGTCATTAAAAAAAAATTGTTTGAACGGGGTTTAATGGCATTTTCAACACATTTGAGGTTATATATGGCATATCCAGTTTTACTGGTGGAGGAAGACATCAAACAGGGTCGGACTGAGTAAAACCATTGTCCTTCTGCAAGTAACTAGAAATGTTCTCACAAAGTTTTTTGAGCGAGCAGGATTCGAACCTACGACCTTAGCGATGAGAGTAAGTGATCTTGAGATGGCCGCTTAGTTCACTCGGCCACTGAGGACATAAATGGTTTCAATATCACAGCATGAGAAATTTACCTCAACCCTAAGCGAGATAAAAATATCTGATCCCGGTAACCCCAGTAAAAATACAGATATCTTTATCCAACATGCAAGAAAATAAAATATTAAAATTCTTACCACGGAAAAAGTCTTTTAAAATTTTAACACAAATATTTGTATCTGGAGTCATAACCATGCGAAAATGAAAGAAAACATTAAATCTAATCCAGTATTTCTAAGTGAACAAGCAATTAATCTCCTTTAATTAAATAAGATGAACTAAAAGTTTGCAATCTGAAAACAATCACTTTATTGCAGTAAATTTCAGCATTTGGATTTTCCAGTACATCATTCTGTACTTACATGACCCCCAATAACCAGGTCAGTCCTCTGTGGCATGGTGGCAGGTGGGTTAGTGTAACATTCTGCTACAACCAGGTGCTGCGGTTTGAGATCTCTAATCAGTTTATTGGTCTGAGAGAAACTGAGACTCGTGTCTATTGGACAGTAACACACCTGCAGTAAATATAAAATCATTTCACAAATGTGGACAACACATTTTTCATTTTTATATTAACGAATTGAATATTTGTTTTGTTTGAATATTAAGCACCATTTTAATGTTATCGAGGGCTGACAGACAGAAGATCAGTTTACCTAACCACTCTTTCCTTCGGTTGTGAGAAGTTAACCAGTACTAGAGCACACCCATCTCCACAAGTACTTAATAACTTTCTCACATGAATTAGCAGCGAGATACGAATAACTATGAGATTCAATGTTGTATATCATTTATCACAGAGACTCTGGCCAGGCAGTGATTCGAACTCACAACCCCTGGATAGATAGCAAGACATGCTACTGATGGAGCTTACCACAAGTGCCTTATAAAGTATATGTAAAACATAACACCATTGCTTGAATAATTTGATAAATGTGACAATAGTTAGCACATCTTGCTATCAATCCAGGGATGACTTAGCCGCAGATTGAAACCATGACTTTTCACATGTGATGAACAGCCTTGATTTCGGACTTATCTGGGCTGCGTTCAGCGCCGTTAAACATGTTCAATATCTTTATAAACACAAACGGTGAGCTAACGAACGAACAGTAAACAGATATCGTTCTACTTGGTGTTGTCCCTCAGTGTCCAATTAAATTACGTGATTAAACACAAGCAAACAGCTCGGGAGATGTTTAATCTGTTAGTAAACGTTTAAAGCGAACATGTTCAGTTCACTTCTGTTATCAAACATTTTAAACAAATTAAACGTTTCAACAAACTGAACGCAGCCCTGTTTAGTATAAAAATCGTTTTGAATTAAGTTTAAAATTGAAATTCTTAGCACTAAACAATTAGGCAACAGATAGTTAAAAACACTAGAAAACCATGCCCCGAGAATATAAAAACTTTTTTTCACTCACAACTCAAATTTTTACTTATACACAGGATTCACATGAATATAAATTAAAGTGCAATCAGTTTTTGAAAGTATAAATGCAGGTTTGAAGTAGGAAGTTAGGCCATCCTTAAAAAAATATTTGTTTGCTGTGCTCCGACCCAGTATTTTTAATGTGGGTAGGTAGGTAGGTAGCTTATTTTTACTTTTTTGCCAAATTTTGATTTTGCATAGTCATTTTAAAGAAAAATGGACAGAAATCATGCGGAAAAAAATTAAATGTTAAGAAAGTCAATAAAAAAGTTTGGGTAGGGGAAAATACAAGGATTTTATATGATGTAATGCATTATGCAGAGGAAAACAATCTGCCAGGCTTACTTTTATTAATTGACTTTGAAAAAGCCTTTGACTCACTCTCTTGGAAATTTATAAAGAAAGTTATGAAACTTTTCGGTTATGGTAATTCTATAATATCATGAATTGAAATCCTATATAAAAATGCTACGTTAGCAGTCACTCAGGGAGGCAATATTTCATCTTTTTTTAACATAGGAAGAGGTTGTCGTCAAGGCGACCCTTTATCTCCCTATATTTTTATTCTATGCTCTGAAATACTAGCTATTAAAATAAGAAAAAATAAAAACATTAAAGGAATTAAAATTAACAATACCGATTTTAAGATTTCTCAATATGCAGATGACACATGCACAATTCTTGATGGATCCGAATCATCTCTAAACGAAACACATTCAAGCTCACACATTTTGCAAATATCTCGGGGTTATGCGTTAATTTTGATAAAACACAGGTTGTATGGATTGGAGTTAAGAAATACAGTAGTCAGACAATCAAAACAAAATGGAAACTAAATTGAGGAAAAAACGAGTTTAAACTATTAAGAATAAATTTTCATGTTGATCTAGACAAAATGAGTAACATTAATTATAAAGAAAAAATAAATATTATAAAATCTAAAATTAAACAATGGTCAAGAAGATATCTGACTCCATTAGGAAAAATCACTGTTATAAAAAGTTTGCTATTGCCTATTTTGAATCATGTATTTGTAGCATTACCAAATCCTAATGAAAATGTAATCAAAGAAATAATTCAATTTTTTTTACGATTATATATGGGGTGGGACAGCCAAAATAAAACAAAAATTTATCACCAAACAAATGTCGCATAATCGACTCAACAACTCTTGTATATCATAAGTAAATTGTATTCACATAATTATAAAGTTCTCATAAGTTCAAAGTCACAAGCTAACATTTTTTAAACTCGCTACTGCTCGTTTAAACTAAACCTAGTCTAACTAACATCTTACTCTGACCGTGGCTCAAACTCAACTCTCTGTCCCCTCTATGCTAAAACCAGTCCCTCAATGAATAAACAGCTATTCTCTCATTGGACAATTAATTCCTATATTACGATTGGTCAGTTAACCAATTACCGATCTTAAAGTCCAGCCCACAATTACCTTGACAGTAATACATCAAGATAACCCTAGGCTATCATTTATCTCCAGTAAACTGTCATCCTATCTAATTAAACTGTCATAGATTCAAGATTCAAGACTTCCTCACTTATACGTACAATGTTTCTCAATACATACATATATCAATATATTTATTTATGTCAAATGAAGTATCTTCAATTCTAACATCTCAGTAGCATCCCATAATGTTACACAATACATTGAAGGGGGATTAAAAATGATCAACATTGAAGCATTTATTTTAGCACTTAAGGCAACATGGATTAGGAGACTACTACGTATGGGGGGAACCTGGAGTGAAATAATAGAACAAGAAATTAGTTTATCAAATCCTAGTAATTTTGGAAATGCTTACACAGCAAAAAAAATAAATAAAATTAGCAATACATTCTGGCGAGATGTTCTTAAATCACACAATAGCATAATTCAATTAAACAAAATTACAACCTTAGAACATCTACTTCAAACACCAATATTTTAAAATAATAATTTGCTAGTAAGTGGAAAACCCATAATAAATAAGCTATGGAATGAAAAGGGTATATATTTTATTAATGAAATTGTGTCAGAAAAAGGGGAGCTTTTGACAGAAAATGAATTTAAAACAATATACAACATAAAAAACAACTATCTACAGTTCCATGGAATAATACAAGCAATAAAAAAATTAGCAAAGAAATATGGCATAACCATCAACAATAAAAAGATGCCAAATCCACTTTTACCCACCAATATAAATGTATACTTTAAATCTATAAAAGGATGCCAACATTTTTACAATATTTTAAATAATAATGATGAAGTACCCACTTCAAAATTTAAATGGGAGCAAATCTATAATATCTCTGAGGAAACGTGGAAAGACATATTCTTATCAACTTTCAAATATAACTATAGCTCAATTTTACAATGGTTTCAAGTCAGGATCAACCATAGAATTTTACCAACAAAGAAATATTTAAAAATAATTAAAGCTGTCCCAAGCTCACTATGTTCTTATTGTAATCAAGAGGAAAGCATTATTCATTTATTCTGGACATGTCCTTCAACAAGATAATTTCTTCAAAAAATACAAACATGGTTTATAAGGAACAGTATAACTTTACTATTCATAGAAGAATTATTTATATTTAATATAGGAGAACAATATATAATGGCTGATATGCAGATCATATTAGAGATTAAATACTATATATTCTCAGTCAAAAAATTGACTTCTCCATTCCTTTAGGGCAAACAAATATATAGCAGTTAAAAATAATACCATAAAAACTTTTGAAAAAAAATGGAATAAATTCAAAACTTTACTTCAAGATTAATTTGATAAATACTGTTTTTAGTTTCCTTCCATACAACTTGTGTTTTATCCAGGTTCTGGTAAAAAAATGTTTAAAATGTTAATACAGACACAATTAATAAGTAAGAAGTGTTTTATTAAAACAAATGAAACAAGTAAGTAGACCCTGAAAATAACACCAACCATAATGTAACATATTATTTTTATTATTATTTCTGTATCGTAAGTAACCGTGCACACAGAGTTGTCTATTGTGAGGTCCATTATTTAAAATAAATGCAAAAAACATAAGATTGACAGCTGAAAAATGAGTGAAAGAGGATGATCGAGAAAGTGTTTTTATGGAAATATGGAATACTTGTATTGATATTGCTCAGATTTGTTTATTCTCGCTCAAACATATAATTATCCATGTTGTTAATTGGAAAATAAATGGGCCACTACAGTGTAGAATGGCTGAAAAAAAAAAAAAAAAAAGTTTGGGTAACTGCAATTTTGAGTGAGTAAGTAGGAGCACGACAAACAATGTATTTTTTAAGGATGGCCTGAAAGATATTTCCATTTATTTTGTTATAATGAATCAATTCACTTTTGAGTTGAGAATGAGCTCTTAAATTAAGCATGTAACAAAGCTTTATAGCGTCGACCCAGGTGTTAGTACATTGACAGGATGGGATATTAAACCATGTGTTTCCGGTATGATTATGAGAGATACTCCAGTACGACGGCGCTTATTATATGTTCACAAGTAGACATGGTATATGTTTGAAAGATCAACAACAACTAAAATTTAAACCTGTATCAACTGATACTTAGGGATGTAACATATTAGGAAATGAGACAATTTACAGGTTGAATGTTGATCCAGTTTGTAACCAAGAAGATTATATAAAAAATCTGTATACAGGACATACCCGCATCTGTAATGGTTGAAATGGTCCGAGAGCCTCCAGGTAAGGATAGTCCGGTTCTACAGTAGAATAGAAATATTTAAACAGTAATCTCAACAGCTGACATACAAATTACAGGTTATAATCATTACCAAAATTTCACAACTTTGCATCAAGTGTACAAAACTGTGTTTGCATCAAGCATAAAAAAGTGTATTTGCAACATGTACACAAAAGTGTGTTTGTATTAAGGTATTACATGTACAAAAGTGTGTTTGCATCAAGTATACACAAGTGTGTTTGTATAATATGTACAAAAGTGTGTTTGCATCATGTATATGAACTGTATGAAGATAAAATTGTTTGTTTTATTGTTGATAAAAAAAAAAAAAAATTTCATGTTTATATATATTAAATGAAAAAGACAGCCATGATGGTCATAATTTGATTACCTTACACAAAAGAAGATAATGTTTCATAAATTTTACAGATGGAATCACAAAAAACAAAACTAACTACTTTATGAAAGTAATAAAGACCCATTCAAGTACTTTTGATTTATATAATTACTGAGGTGTATAGTTGATTAAGACCCTTTAAAGGTCGTAAGTATACCAAGATCTATTGATGTCCAAAAAAAACAAAAAACTTTTTTAAAATGGATATAAAGCATATCAATATCATAAATCAGTAAAATACGAATGGATTGATTTTAATGAAATTCACCAAAACGCAACAAAAACAATATTATAATCAGATTAGTTAACATAACAAAACATGTTGTAATTTTAAGCGGGAAATCTATTTTAGTCTTAACATGGGCGCTTAGACCAAATAAGGAATTCCTGTTTCAATATTTTATTTTGGCATGTTTTATTTTTTTGGCAGGTGTTAGTAAATATATAAAGGATTAGCACAGTGGGTAAGCATTTTTTTAAGCCAATTTTAAAATTTTGAAAACTCCTGATATACTTCAGCAAAAATTCAGCTGATTCAAAAATTTGTCTTATGTATAAAACTACTATGCAAGTTTAATCTGAATCTTATGGAAAATGCCTGCCTGCTAGAATGCATAATACCTAGTTAATACACAAAGAGTCACAGATGATTTTTAAGAATTTAAGCTTTATTTTACACCAATTTTGAAACAACTACAAAATCACACCCAGAGCCTTCTCGGCTAAAAGCAGTACAAAGAATATGCACAAAAAGTGTCTTGCTCATAGACGCCGCGCATAGCTGTGACAAAGGATCAAACCCATGACCTCTCATGTAAGCATATACGATCACACTTACCAGTAAATATGATGGTGTTGGTGGAAGATTTTCCCCACAACTCTATAAAATGTATGACATCCCCTATTCTCAATGAAGGATGACCAGTAAACACTATACATGGACATTTAAAGTCATTTTGCAAATCTGAAACAAAAAATAACATTCAACAATTAATAAACAAGATGCTGTTGTATTGCAAAATATTACATCTTTTTCCCCAACCCAGATCATTTTATTATTGTCACTGATTAAAACTAGAAGTGTGTCTGCCAACACGAATGACCCTGCTACAGAGCGGAAATCAATTCTTTACCGAAAATTAAGTTGAAAAAGAAGCCAATAACTCCTGTAAAATTTTACTGACAATGAAAATTATCGCACTCGACCTATATTTTATAAATAAACAGGTACACACAAAATATCAATTAAATACATAGGCCCGCTAGAAGTAAATAATCGGAAACAGATATTTTACTGTGGATGAACATGCAGAAATGCTTCATAATAAACTAGTGTTGCGTTTCACAAAAAAACTTATGAGAATAATCGTCATAAACGTAAAGCAACGCTTATTCTTATAAGTTTTAATATTCATCGAAATGAATACAAAATTGCCAAGACCATGCAGAAAATGATATATTTACTGGAAATACAATCATTTTAAATGTCGATCAAAATTTAAATAAACCACATAGTAATTGTCAAATAGACTAACAGCGATTTCTATTGTAAGTTATTTTCAGAAACGGAGCCCAGGACTGCAGATTGGAACTATGTTATTGTTTAGCATGTCATAATGAGCTGCACTCTTAATATCAAGCTTCTGCTTCACCAATACATTTTAATATCAGAAAAGCATCCAGGTGATCATGATTTTAGACTGGTTCAAGTAAAAGTGCATATGTTTTCATTGATATTGATCATATGATAAGTAAATAAACAGTCAAGTCAAGTTAAGCTGATATGTATTTAAGTAAGATTTAAGAAAGTGCTGATGAAACAAATGACAGGAAAACTTTTTGTTATTTTTTTTTTGTATTATCTTCTTTTTTGTACAAGCACTGCACATGTGAACTAGAATTATCAAGTCATATTTAGGTTAAATGTGCAGCAGGAAACTGACATTTCTTTACTAATTACCAGTATCATAGACTCTTTTATACTAGTAATTGTCTGAAGAGGCTTTGTACCCATTACATTTACTTACCATGGATATTTTTAAAATGTCGGAGACGCCCCAAGCTTACAAGCTGAAGTGAAATATACCACAGGCAATTATGTGTAAAGTTAAGCATATTGCAAACTTTGTAAGCTATATCAGTGAATAGTCATGCAATCAAACCTGTCTTAAGCAGCCAGTAAAGTGAAGGAACAAAAGTGACCTTTTTAAGACAGGTTGTTGTTTAATGTAGGTTAATTTGCTCTGAAACCATATAAATGGGAAATAACAAATGTGGCTGTTTAAGACAGGTGGCCGCTTAATAAACACGACTGCTTATACATATGACTGTATTAAAATAAAGTATTTAGATATTAATCAATAATATTCAATTATTATTGTTTTCAATAAATGAGCTAAAAAAAATGAGCAAATGACCTCATAAGCAAAATCAGACCTCGATAACCTACAAGCAATCTACCTACAAAATTTCACAAGAATATCAAAAGGGGCATTCAAATTATTGAATGGAACCATTTTTCACCAGGGAAACAAATCCGGTGGATTAATTTCCTTAAAAAGAAATACATCAAATCTTAAAAATCAACAGAGTTCGAAAAATATTTGATGTTGTTGTTATTGTATGGTGTTTAACGTAGATTTCAACAATTTTTCAGTCATATCACAACAGTGTCTACTTGAGACAGTATTCTGAACACTGTCACACTGGAGTATCATGCCGCAGACACATGGTATGATACCCCATGCAGTCACATTATACTGACACCGGGTCGACCAGACCTAGAACTATCCTCTAAATGCTGAGTGTCAAGCGAGGAAGCTTCTAGTACCATTTTGGTATGACCCAGCCAGGGATTGAACCCACGACCTTCTGCATGCGAGGCGGACGCTCTACCACTAGACCACGCTGTGGTCTAAAAAATATTTGAAATACAGCTGTCACAGTGTGTGCATAATTTGTTATAAAAGAAACATATCAAAGCAGTCTGGCTAGCTAAGTTGGTAGAGCATTCACCTTGTAAGCTCAAAGTCCCAGGTTCTAGTCCTAGATTGGCTGCATTTTTTCTCGTCTTATTATATTGGCACCCAGCTTTGGACTGTGACATATATATTCCAAGAAACATTCACATGATTCTCTGGTCACTATGGAAATTCAGGGATGAATTCCAAGTTTGTGAGAGAATATGTCACAGTGTATACTTAATCTGTTAAGAAAGAAACGTATGTCAGCATTCCGGCTAGCCCAGCTGTTAGAGCATTCACCCTATTAGCAAAAGATCCAAGGTTTGAGTCCCGGACTAGCTGCATATTTTTCTTGTCCTGTTATACAATTAAATATGCACTGTTTAAGATGACCACATGTTTTAAAGTATGCAGTAATGACGGAGTGTCTTCTGCGAGACATATCCTACCTCAGCGTGAGGGAAGGGTGGCTCCGGAAGGTAGACTTTGGACTGTTTCGACGAGGATAACCTGAAACAAATGATAAATCCACAGAATCAAACATTTCAATTAATATATACCCTTGTCACAAAGTTAAGATTATTTAATCCCCAAAATCTTTTGCGAGGACTGGAAGAAAATGTTAGAGTGGTCATTGTATATTTGCAGAAATATTGTTGTTGAAACAGATTAAGAATTGTGAATTATAAACATTTTCTAAATAGTAACAGGTCTGAAGATAGTCAACATATGGATGAATGTGTGTTGATATACTGAATGCATTCATCAGTTTTTAACATTCTTTTCAACACATTGTATGGCTATTAGCTTTTAAGTGGGGGCGGTAATGGGGCTGTATTGTATTGGATAGAGTGATGGTCGCTCACGCCAGAGGTTGGGAGTTCAATACCCAGCTCAACCCAATGTCTCTCAATAAACAACACTCAAGATGGGTTCATATAAGCACTAAGTTTTCTTCACAATCAAGCTTAAATAAATTAATATTAACTAATCAGTTTATTTAGTAAAGTAGGGCCATCAACATGATAATACAGAGTATATATAGCATTTAGTTTTATTGAAGAAGTAAGACCTTAGAAGAATCTGAGTAGAACCGTCTTCCTACAAAAATAATAGAAAGTTTTTTGACTGAGCTTGGCATCATACATAGCTGTAGTGGAGGATCAAACCAACGACCCTCTGATTCTGGGTCCAATGCTCTAACACTGGACCATGCACTTCACTTAAGAAATATTGAGGTCATGCATTGAACCATTTGATTCATGGAAGAATCCTACAAACGCTTAAACCAGTGGTAAGATAAAATGTATTACCATTCACCAAATATGTTGGAGTATGCAAGTGTGCTGTCCGACACAGGTGAGATGAAGTACATAGGCACAGTACTTAATCCACAGCTGTCAAGGTGACCCGACAGACATTCAAACAAGTCATAGGTCACACCAGATGGATAACAAGGCACAAGGACGTTTCCACCATTCTTAATTGTCACCGCTGAAATGTAGAACATTTTGTACAGAAAATTTTCTTTGGATTTTTCTTTTTACTTGAAAATATATTTAACAAAAATAGGCTTCATTTTCATTTTATTTTATTAGAAAAACCAACTGAGCTAATCCGGTCCTGCTTTAAACTTTGAAGTTAATGAACAATCAGACCACCAATAACATCTTGAAACATCTAACATTCAAGGTGTTTGTGCCGAGCCTGGTTGGCTCTGTCAGTAGTATGAATCCAGGGTTGTGAGTTTAAACCCTGGCCTGTCCACATCCTTTGTGATGATCGATATACGACATTGCGTCTTACTGTCAATCTTGTATCAATGCTGATTTAAGTGGGAAAGTAATCAGTTACTTGTTGAGATGAGTGTACTTGAGATTGGTTAACCTCCAAGGATCCCAGGAAATAGTAGTTAACTTATTGTCTGTTAGCCCTTGTGGCATAAAAATGACGCTAAATATTCAAACAATCAACATGTTTGCTAACATTTGCAGCATACATATGTACATGATCTGGACTTGCTTTCCATGTATATAGCTTCATTTAGTAAATATCTAATGGCACTGGATGCAGTCAAGCAAGAATACACAGCTCTCCAATCATGGAGTCTTGGTTGCTATGTAAACAAATATTTCATACCAGTATTGACACAGAACTCTCCAATCATGGAGTCTTGGTTGGTGTGTTAACAAATATTTCATACCAGCATTGACGCAAAACTCTCCAATCATGGAGTCTGGATTTGTAAGTGGTGTCTGCGTTATACAACTCATGATAAGCATGTCACTGTGGCGTAGAGGTGCTTGATCTATCGGCTTGGGATGTGTCGTCAATGTGGATGATCCCGACACGTAACAAATCTGTTTAATAATGACATAATCTGTATAACTTTACAATAATCAACTCCATTGATAAGCCAGTCTCAATTAAAGAGAAACTGATGTTTTTTATTGGATAAATACATCAAATGAATTCAAGGTTTATAGCAAAAAATGGCCCTAAATTGCTCACCTATGGTTGAGATACCATATAACCTTAGTGTTAATAAGCTGTAAAATTCCAATTCAAAAACAATTTGAAGATCAAATACCATCTTCTAAGACAGATAAAAAAGTAGTGATAATTAAAATTCATACCAGATAACAAACCTTATCACAGAACTGTAAATTTACTGCTCATATATACAATTACTAGCTCATAATTAATTATCCAAGAACTGTCACTGAATGCTATTAAACCATTTCAATATCGACTTCCATAAATTTTCATTTATAACCCACAGTTCCCCAATAAGTTTTTATGGTTTTGAACAGGATTGGGCATTATATAAGAATATAGAAAAAATATGTATATGTTATTTTTCCACCATTTTTGCCTTCAAAAGTAGCCTACAGGTTATACTGGTGTGTGGCTTATATTCCAAATGATACGGTACATCCATATATGCCAATACAATTATCAGAGTAATGATACTAATACAAAATGGTACCTGGCTTGTGTCCTCAAATGGACGAGGCTAATGGTGCGGCTTATATTCAGAATGATACGGTACATCCATATTTGCCAATACAATTATCAGAGTAACGATACTAATACAAAATGGTACCTGGCTTGTGTCCTCAAATGGAAAAGGCTAATTGTTCGACCAAAAAAATGTTCAGTTTACGTCTCAATAAAGAATTCAGTATTCTGCTAATGAAGAAGTATTGATAATAGCAGAATTAATGATGATAAATAACAATGTGGTTCGGCTTATATTCGGGGTGATACGGTACATCCATATTTACCAATACAAATATCAGAGTTACGATACTAATAACTAATACAAAATGGTACCTGGCTTGTGTCAATAAAGAATTCAATACTCTGCTAATGAAGAAGTATTGATAATAGCAGAATTAATGATGATAAATAACAATGTGGTGCGGCTTATATTCGGGGTGATACGGTACATTCATATTTACCAATACAAATATCAGAGTAACGATACTAATACGAAATGGTACCTGGCTTGTGTCCTCAAACAGACAAGGGTAATGAAGAAGTCTTGATAATGGCAGATCAATGATGATAAATAACAAACAGACTCTAAATCTGACACATGTGAAAGTCACTGTTGTCGAGAATGATTTACCTTCTCATAATCTGAGTGTATAATCCAGTTACAACTCCCAAGGGCGTAGCCTGAACTAGAACACATGGCAGTCAGCGCTCCAAATATGTTCTGAAAGTAAAATGTAATTTTTTGTATTGTGTCTGATTCAATTACAGTTTTTTAATAAAAGAAATGTAGGCAAGTAAGCAATGCTCATATGCATTATCTGTCCTTTTAATGTGTCGAGATGTCTTAAAATAACATTCATTCATTTTGTTTATACTTATTTCTTTTACATGAATTGCAGGGGTCATCAGTTAAAATCTCCCCCTTAATAATTGATATACAACATTGTCTTTCATTTCTTAATGCGGAATTAAGTTACCGGTTACGGCATTTGAAGAGGTAAGTGTGATCGAGTATTGGTTAACCTTCCAGGATCCCAGGAAAACAGTGGTTAGGTTGACTGATTGTTGTTTAGCCATCAATGGCACAAAAATGAAGATTTTTTTGGATGTATAAACGTTTTCAATCACATACAAATTGAATAAAATCTGAATATAATATTTTTTCATGATTCAGTAAAATTACCCATGGGGGCTATTCCATTTAAACATACAACCCACCCATGGAAGGCACTTTGAAATTGGACCCTCCCCCTTTATATTTTTAATTTATATTATCAGGCCCCCAATTTTGAAAAACCCTCCCACCTTAGAAGTTTATTATTTTGCCGTCCATGGGAGGGATGTATGTTTAAATGGAACAGCCATTGGGTAAATACATATTTAGAAAACTTGATTTATAAATACCTTTTTTTCATTAAAGCCGACAACTTGTACCCTCGCTAGACAGGACTCTATGTCTTGTAAGGTATAACATTTTTTCCATGTAGATGGATTGAAAGCCTCTCTTACAGGCATTGGTAATGATCTACAAAAGTATGACAAGAAGTGAGCTGGCTATAGCCACAGTCCCCAGGTTTATGGAAGTGAGCTGGCTATTGCTACAGTAATGGGGTTATGTATGTGAGCTGGCTATTGCCACAATCCTGGAATTATAAAAATGAGCTGCCTAATGCCACAGTACCCGGCGTTATGGAAGTAAGCTGGCCATCGCCACAGTACTTGGGTTATGGAAGTGAGCTGGCTATTGCCACAATACCTGGGTTTATGGAAGTGAGGTGGGTATTGCCACTCTAGATGGGGTTATGGTATAGTATGTTCCATATATTATTAATTCAACTAGTTTAAAATAACACGTTCCATTGATCAATAACCTAGCAACTTTTTACCAGATATAGCTAGGATGTTTAAAGTTTTTTTAATGTGGTTAAATGCCAGTTTCAACATATGACAGGTTGTATATATCATACATGTATCCAGTTTTATTGGTGGAGAAAGACCTCAGAAGGAATCTGAGTAGAACCACAGACATTACCCAAGTAACTGGCAAACTTCCTATAATAATTTTGTTTTGACTGAGCTGGACTCAGAAAAAAATGTTTTTATTGCAAAAAGATGCCCGAAGTTAAAAATGCCTACTTATGGGACCTGAATAACATTTTTTTAAATATACTATATACATCTTATACTGGTTCATGAAAAATTCATTAAGAATAAAATATAATGTAATATACTTGTAGGTAACGCATTTATGCATCACAAATTTAGAAAAATTCAAGAAAATTTAGAAAAATAAAAGAAATAACACAATTGCCGTCAATCAAACAAGTTGTAATCCAATCAGTGATCAACATTGGTGCTGGTGCCACCTTTTTCCTTAGACAAGCTAATGTTTGCTAAGTCGACACTAAATTGTATTTACTTAGACAAGCGATGTCACATGACCAGAGGGTGGAGTGATAGTCATTTTGGCATCAGGTCAATTCTATAGAGTTTCAGTGACTGGGTTACATAAAAACCCTGGCAATGAGCCAACAACATCCTGCAGACTTTCAATGCAATTTTTAAGGTTGTATAATGAAACAAGAGGCCCAAATGAGCTTTAGTCGCTCATCTTGTTTCACCTCTCTTTTGAAATTTGAATGAAATAAGCCGACGAGAAACCTATAAATGAGAAAAGGAGAATTTTCTGTTTTCCCACAGCATTCTCATGTAAATACCAAAGTCTCTTATTTGAGCCCTTATGGTGCTTATCCACTATTTCTAATCAAAGTTAAATCCCTTCAGCTTAGGTGAGCTAAAACTACAAAACAATAAAGAGATGTAAATGGTTTCTGTTTTCTCACTTGAGTATATCATCTTTCTTCCACAGGTTACACACCGTTGTTCTTGGTACCCGTTCCACGTATGTGACCAGCTCCCTCATATACTGTCTGGAACACACAATTACGTATGTAGCATTAAAAACATATCCATGAACAACCAAGGCCATTATAAATTAATTGCCAGATTATCACTCAACTTTTTCTTAAAAATGGGGAGGGCAGGAGGATTTCATTTTTTATTTTAAAATTTTCATTTTTTTTTTATGAAAATAAGAAAGGTCGGGGCGGCATGAAAATTAGGGGGCGAAGTGGGGATTATAAACTAGCAATTAATTTATTATGGCCATATTATCATTTATCAAATATTATTTACCTCATAACAGGGAGACCTTTCCGCAAGTCTTTCTGGGTAGGACCAGTACTAAGCATATGCAGATGAAGTATCTTGCTCAAGGACACAACACATAGCATTGTTGGCAATTTGAACCCAATACCGCTGCCATTTAAAAGAAATCAAAGAATAATTAGTAATTTGTTTGTCAAATAGCATATACTTTCACAGCAGCAGTTTTACGAGCTGCACATTTCATTTACCCTCATGAACCAATTGTGCTATTTTTATTTTTCATCGTGACTACAGTAAAACAGTGACAGGCTTTGTTAGCCAAAAATTTTAGGCGATTTTTACAGCCCAACTTGCATAAATGGCCTTGTCTGTTTTTTTAAAGCAACAAAGTGTTTCAACTTATATCTTTCTATTAACATTTACAACCATATTGTCTCATGTTTAACTAACTCCGGCTTCATCAGTTGGAACCCCGCCATGATGATATGTATACAACATTGTGTCTCATCATTAAACTCTCACCACTGGTTTAAATGGGAAAAATATCAATTACTTGCGGAGACAAGTATGCTTGAGAACTGGTTAACAATCCAGGAAAAAGTCTGTAAGCGTTGGAGTTAAGAATTGCCTGTGCTAAATATTCAAACAAACAAATAAAAAGTTCATACTTTCCAATCTGCATGGTGGGGTCTGTGCAGTAGATGACCCCTTTAAAACCTGTGTATTCTGTGATGTAAGGCAGGGCCAGCATACATGACGAGTTCGAGATGAGGATGGCATCCACCTGTGACAGGTCCACTATCCGGGTCTGTCAAAAAATATTCATACAAATTTATTGATTTAATGAAGCCTGGTTCAGTTAGATCAGCCGGTAGCATGTCTGACTATCAATCCAGAGGTTGCGAGTTTGAATCCCCGTCCAGTCACAGTCTCCATGATGATTGATATTCGACAATGTGTCTCTTGATCATATATTTCTCATTGCTAGTTCAAGGAAGAAAGTTATCAGTCTCCTGCATACATAGCATTAGGTGTGCTCAAGTACTGTTTAACCTTCAAGGACCTGTTAACCCTTGATGGCATAAACCATGACACTAAATATTCAAACAAACAAACTGATATACTGTTCTTTACCACATGCATATATAACATACTTGCAGAGATAGGCATACGCCTCTTCTGTAACTTATTACTATCAACTTTATATCTATGATTCTTTAACATGCTCAGAGTAAAGGATGGTACACACTGGATCATTCAGTCTAAAGGATGAAGCAAATGAAAAACTACATTGTTCAACAAGAGGTCACTGGTTCTACCACAGGTTCGACCTAATGTCTTAACATACACAAAACCTAGCACTGATTCTACACAGGAAACAAACTCAAGAAAGATTCACAAAACTCTGTACTTCACAGTAAAGCTTAAATAAATGAAATTTTTTTGACATTGTCCTATACAATTTAAAATTATAATTCAGACCGCACCGTGGTCGAGTGGTAGTGAGTCTGCTTCGCATGCGGAAGGTTGTGGGTTCAATCCCCTACCAGAACCAATGACTTTGAAAATGGTACTAGAAGCTTCCTTCAAGATGCTCAGCATTTAGAGGAGAGTTCTAGGTCTGGTCGGCCCAGTGTCAGTATAATGTGACTGGTTGGGGTATCATACCATGTGTCTGTGGCATGATACTCCAGTGTTACAGCGCTCAGAATACGGTCTCAAGTAGACACCATCAGAACAGGATTGAAAAATTGTTGAAAGCGATGCTAAACACCATACAACAACAACCATATATAATTTATTACATATTTACACATTTACATGCAGCTGAGATTATTTTCTTTCTGATCAAAATATACCATATTTTTTTTTCAGAAACCTATTGTTTAATAAAAAACTTTTACATGGAGTTTGTCTACTTGTTTTTAATTTATTTATATAACAAGAATTCCGCAATGATGTCTCGCTGTGTCTGCTTTGACCGTTAATAAACACATGGGAGAGAAAAAAAATGAAAACTTAAAGTTGGAGCTAAATATAAATGTTTGCCGCCGCCGGAAAAGTAACACCTTAATTTCGCTTTCGCTCCTTCTTTGCGGAGAGACAAAAATCAGTAATATATCCAAGAGCTTTTTGCAATTGTCTCCTTGGCAGACCAGCCCTGATGATGGATGCGTTTCTAACTTTTACCTCTGGGGCAGAGAACTCCAATGTTCCATTGACAAACACTCTGTTCCCACATTCTTTTAGCTCCCTTGTCTGCAAAATATACAAAAGGTCACAATGTATTATATGGGCAAACTAGAAATATGGTCTTTACTTATTCTATTAAAAGATTTCACATACATATTTCACTAATACACATGTTCTATGTAATATAACCTATCACTAGAGGAGTAATAGATGCTTGAAAATTGATTGGAAATTATATTTGAGATAAACTGTTAGCAAAAAGAAGATCCATCTTCTGTGTCTGAACATTTTACTCAAAAACTTAACTTGAACTGGAGAGCCAGTCTAAAATAATCATGACCTGGATGCTTTTCATAGATTTAAGTTTTTAAGTATTTAAGTATATACTAAATGTGTTGGTGAAATAAAAGTCAGTTTGTAGAAAATATATTCTTCTAACCAATTTTAGGTGCTTCCTAAACTGAAAATACATGTTTCATGTCAGAAAAGACTCCAAAAACGGTTAAACATACATGTCGTATCCATGGCACGGTTTTTGGAATGAGTTGGAAAATTCTTTGGACTATCAGCTCTTATTGAAAAACCTACCACATATGACCAGGGGTTCAAATTAGCGCAAGAAGGAGGTCTGGAACCTCTGTCAGACCCTTGTAATTTTTCTTGAAGCAGGTCCAAAGGACCTCTCAATTTTGTTTTTTTTAAAAATGATTGGCCATCTGACTTGCACAAGTAATACACCCATTTCTGTATCTCCATTAATCTAACCATTAACCAAACATTTTATAATGCAGCAAAGGTTTGCTGCAGCTAGAACTCGTAAACTATTCTCAGGTTCTGACTAAATGTGCAGTGAAGTTGAAAAATAAAGTAAATTTGGGTGAAAATTATATCAATGCCCATGGTTTGACTATACTATCTTTGTCATTTTAAAGGCAACCAATCAAATATTAAAACTTTTAACACAATTAAAATCTGAACTTCTTGAGGACATTTCAAAAATTTGCTGGAAGGTCATGGATTTTTTTATAACTATCTTAAGCCCCTGGCAATTAATCTCTACATTTCTCCTTATTCTGAGCTTTAAAATTGGTCAAGAAATAATAAACTGACAATCAATTATCAATTAGGGACATAACACTGCAATCCAATTACTGATAAGGGGGATAACTCTGCAGAACTTCAGTCAGAACAATTGCCCTATAATATTTACAGTACAATGAAAATACTCACCAGGTCTTCCCCCTGTTTACCAAACTTCTCTCTAGCTAATAACCAGTCAGGTAGCTTATTTAACTTTGAACTGAAGAAAAAAAAAATACATCTAGTTACGTATGATTTTCATTTTTGTTCACATTTTGTTAAACAAATAACAAGGGAGAGAACCCTAGCTTTGGAAATCGTTTACTACATCCAATAGCCTATCCAACTCTCCTCATCCAATAACTGGGTTTAGTTAATTCAGTTGATAGTGCATCTAACTATCAATCCAAGGGTCATGTGTTTGAATCACCACCTGGCCACAGTCTCCATGATGATTGATATACGACAATGCGTCTCATTGTAATATTGTAATAAGTATCTCACCTCTGATTTAAGTGGGAAAGTTATCAGTTACTTGTGGGTATGAGTGTACTTGAGTATCCCAGGAAAGAGCGATCCTTTGTTAGACTTTGATGTCATAAAAATGACACTAAAAACTCAAATTCATTCAAAAACATTTTATGCTGTTCTGCTCTATAAATTATAAAACATTGCAAAGTGCATGCATGTTTAGGCAATAATAAATTTATTGCTAGATCCCGCCCTCTGATTTTCATGCTCCACTACCACCCCCCCCCCCCCCCCCCCCCCCCCGCCCCCCCAACCCTTTTTATTTTCATAAAAAAATGAAAATAAAAAAAATATATATTATTTTTTATCTTATTTTATTTTTTATTAAAAAAACATCAAAAAATTAAAAAAATAAAAAATAAAATCCTCACGCCCTCCCCATTTTTTAAAAAAATGGGATGATAATCTAGCAATTAATTTATAATGGCCTTATATCAGTAAGAGAATGATTCAATATTGGGAGGAACTTTACAAACATTGCCAAAAGCAGAAAAGGTGTAAACCGACTAAATATTCATAATGATCAACAAAACACACAAAAAAAGAATGTTAGCACAACATATTCTTACCCTGACACAAGTGGTAGTGGCAGAAAGTTTATAATCTGAGTAAGGTCCAGTCCACAATCCAACATCAGGGTGACCCCCTTGAAGTACAGGATGAAGCATGGCTTACTAGGGTTATTTGACAGACAAACCTGAAAAAAAAACAAAGCAATAAATTGCAAATCAGTGGAGTGGAGCACAAACTCACCATTTTACTTAAGAAACACTGTGATAACTGGTTTGTTGTGCATGTTTATCACATATTTTACGATGCTAGAGTATAATTAACCCACAACATATTTTGATATTAACCTAGTGTAATACCACTACTGATTCATTGCTCTGCATTTTTTGTATAATTTGGCTCTTGTACATAAACCCCTGTACTACTTTCTGACTTGCCCTGAAAGGAACATGTCAGGCTTTTTTAAAAAAAAATTAAATGGCTAAAACATTTTTTTTCAAAATACAGTCAAACCTGTGTAAGTGGTCACCTCTATTTAACAGCCACTTGTCTTAAGCATCCACATTTGCTATTTCCAATTTCAATGCTTTCAGAACAAATTGACCTGTATTAAGCAACAACCTGCCTTAAAAGGCAACTTTTTCTCAGTCCCTTGACTGGCTGCTTAAGGCAGGTTTGACTGTATAGCATTCCTATATATAATCAGTTCACTGACCCCATAACGTGAAAAGAATATATATATTGAAACATGCCAAAATTATAGATTGAAAAAGGATTTCATAACTTAGGTTAGCCTACGTGCCTAGGTTAGACAAAAATAGATTTCCTGCTTAAAATTGAAATATATTTTGTGAAGTATTAAAAGAGTTATGGGATTTCATTTTGATTTCAGTTTGATCCGTCATACAGGTTTACATGTAACATTTGTTTCATTGTAGAAGGAGTCCACAAATGACTATGAATATTGTGAAGCAGTATTAACATGCTATTTTAGAATGGGGATTTCATTTCAAGTTTACCACTCTGATTGAAATATCACGTTTATCATGTTTTGGTGGATTTTATATAAAAAAACACTTTTTTTAAAACCTAGCATTCCTAATAACTTCCTAATAAGTCTGAATCCTAATTTTATTCATCACAACAACTACTCTAATACCACAAATAAGTTTTCTGAATGAATATGAAAGTGGTGAAAGTAGCATTCTATTTTATTTTGTTTGTAAAAATTCAACCATGTTAGTGTGATTTCGTCAAAAAAAACTTTTTTAAACTTTATTATCAAGTGCTTATGTAAATATTTGCTGTATAGAAAATATCCACTTTGATCCTGGGATTTTCCTGTCCAATAAAAAAAACACCGAAAATACCAGAAAATAGCCTGATGTTTAAACCAAGATTAGAAAGTCGCGCATGCGTGCCTTGATACATTATACAAGAAAATGGCGAATGATTCGCGATGAATAGATCAGCTTATTCCTTGGAGATTCAACAAGAATTTCCTTGTGTTATAACTTATTGCCGAGGGACGTCTAATGTCTAGTTTGCAAATGACTTAATAATTATAATTGTGTCAAAATGTAGAAAGAATAAATACTGTAACAATTTCAGAAACGATTTTGTGTCATTTCGTTTTCAGTTTTCAGATTGTTTATTTTTGGTCTTGTGGCACAGCTGTGCTTCAAATTTCAAGTCGCAGTTTTCTAAAAGTTTCGGACGTGTTCAAGATCGTCTTTGGTATACAGTTTTATATATTGATTTTCTTTATCGTTGTTTCAGCGGTAAGCTACACGAAAACCGATAAGACTTCGAGATCTTTATTTTAGTCTCGATTGTTACACCTCTCGTGTGTAGTCATGTTGAAAGTTTCTGATATCATCTGAAATCTGATTGACTTACAACCAATAAAGGCGAAGCTTATGTATCTTTGTCATTTTTAGGACAATGATTGACATTCGCAATGTTAATTAGTTTGGTTTTACAACAAATTGCACTTGAGTGAAAATATCATACACAGGATATTGTGATTACGGCAAATTTTGACTCCCGTCTGGGAGTCGCTGGTTTTCTCTTTGATTCCGGGAGACTCCCACACAATACGGGAGAGTTCACATGTCTGTATGTTGATGAAACAGCACACGAAGGATTCATAATTTGCAAATTAATCATTCATAATTCACAGGCAACTGATTTCTTGTACATAAACTGTAAGTTGTATGTAATATTAGATGTTCAAACATGTTTCTATCTAGCAAAATGCTCTTGAATTGAAGATATTGAGGTTTTAAGAAAAATTTAACGTAATTTGTCGTTATTTTAGCTGCAGTATTCACAATTTGTAATCACAAGTACTTCAACAATTTTAAACACAAATTTCTGGGAATGGTATTGTTTTGATGACAATTTCATTCTGCAGTGTAAGAATTTTGATTTGTGTTCCTGAGATGAATGGAAGTTGTCTTTCCTTCTCTTTATTACCGTATGTTCCCTATTTAACGCCCCCGGGGGTGTTACATTTTACAAGGTGGGGGCGTTTATAAAAGATAAAAAAAGCAAATTTAACAACAGTTAAAAATACAACAAAACCAATAAAACCATCGAAAAAAACCTTAAATCCGGTTTAAATCACCGAAAAAGTGGTTCAGAATTATTTTAGAGTGAATGAAATAATCAACAGAGGATGAAAAAAAGCTGAAAATCTGTATGAAATTACTAGTCTGCGTACTGGAATATCCGAATTTATGGTCATTGTACTATTCACCTTAAATCACTTGGATGCTTGCTCTTATCAACGTGGAACAATGAACTTTCAGCGTACACAGACTAACCGCATTTTCCAACATTTTGGAATGTTTTAATCGGCAGACGGCATTTTTACTAGTATTAAACAGCAAATATGGGGAAGTATTTGTTCAACCAAAAGTGGTTAAGTGGTCACCCAAGATATAAACAATGGGTTAAAGAGTCCAAAGGTAATAACCACTTTGCTAATTGTTGACTGTGTAACAAAATAATCGATCAGGGAAAGATGGGCGAATACGCACTCAAATCGCATATACATTTTGTTTTTTAATTTTCCATAAAAATTGGTGGGGGGGCGTTTATAAGGGAATATACCGTATATATAATTCCTTGATATTTGTATATATACAGTATACCTAATACCGCGATATACCAATTAGTATTACCGCGAATGCCAGTATAAAGACAATCTTGGAAGACATGCACAAAGCTCCAACTTCCGTTAGCATTGGCATTTGTTTGCATTTCGTATCGGCAACTGTTTATTATTCAACATACTTGAGTAACCTTATTACTGTTTATTACTGACGCCATTCTTTACATGGTTGAAAAAATTTAGACTCGCAGTATTAGGTATGACCAGTATATGTCTTATAAATAGTTACATTTTAATCCATATTAATAGTAATTCAATACTATTACACACTAAATACAAACACATGTCATCATCATATTTATTTGATCAAGACACATAATCGAGACACAGAAACGTTTATGCATTAATCTGTGTATGGTATGAATCTCTCAATTTGGTTCGAAATTATAGTGGTACGGAACCTCTACAATTCATTCCGAGTTTCTAAAAAAGCAATAAATTCTGTCGTGTGTATCACATGCAAATTTCGTGTTTATGGGAACATCTTTGGAAACAATAAAATTAATTTGAAAGTTATTATCAAGTTAGAAAACAGATTTACCAGCTTCATATTTGCCTGTATGACTTTTTTTTCAAAACAATCACATGGAGGCTGACATTGTTGTTGTTGTTGTTAGTGTGTGTCCTGGGTACTACTAAAACCCGGCCAGGTTCTGCTGGTCCAGCCACTTTTCCGGCTGTAGGGAAAAGGCAAATGTGGCCCGTGTAATTCATTTTAGTGTTTATGATGTTGAAATGCCCTAATCACAGTTGTTATGTTATGCCCAATGCATATATATTAAGAAAATATATAAAAATATAATAATGCCTTAAATATTAGGCGAAGTTTACATATTTATGACAATGTTTTTGCCGTTTTTTTACTAATTTCGGCCGAGTTCGAATGGGGATTTAAAGTATATCCTTTGAAAATTTTACATGGGTTTAATACATTTTTAAAAAGTTAATGATATGCTGAATCTATAACAATAAAGATAATAACAAAATCATTAACATATAATTGTTTATTTTGCTCGATACAGACGACATTATCATTCAGATTCTGCCGGTGTGGTGTATTTACTGCACGTTGTGAAAATTAGACAATATTTACATGAAGTACCAAAACTTGAAATATAAACATTATAACACAGTTTAACCATTTCAATTTCATTTAAACAGGACAGATAATTCTAGAATATCAAGTTATTTCGGTTATTTTGCTCTTCTCTTTGCTCATATACTTTTTGTCGTCTTGGTGTGTGAGAACCTGGTGTCCATATTTACAGTTGGGTAGTATCGATGGTAGCATTAAGTATTTTTGTTGTTGTTGTTGTTGTTGTTACTCCCAAATGGATGATATAAGTACATGGAGGGCTACTATTGGTCTATTTCATGGTGGTATTACAGTGGTTTACTAATCTGATTTTCTCACTGGGGTGCTACCGAAATGTGGACACAGGACGCATGCGTATGGACGACACAAGGAAGAAATGATATGTGTTTGTTTTACTATGTATTACTTTCATTCCTTTCCTACCTTTTTCTATTCTCAAATTATTGGTTAAGAAAAAATTGTTAAAATATGTCATTTTGATATTTAATGTAACCATTGTAAAAAATGTAGGGCACGGGTCGAACCTAATGTTGAAAGAACTTGTGGCCCAACCCCATTTCATGCTGAAATAAAATATGTTTAAACTAAACTATTTCGATTTACACATTGATAAAGATACCATTGCTTTCATTTAAAGTTTTGACACAAATGCTATTGTCAATTTAATCTGGCATTCGGCAGTGGCACCATAATCTGATGCTATAACTTTGGGGTTGCAGGAAGAAAGACTTAAAATTTCTTCCGCCCTTCGGTTCATTTTGGAAAAGGTGTCATTTTACCACTTTTAAGGCAATTAACAAAATGCTGGCGCATTGCAGGTAGAGTACAAATGTTTCAAAAATAAATGAAAGTGGTGAATGACAAAACTCTACTACATCCGCAGTCGCAAATAATCGACATTAAAAGGAATTCGGCTGTTGTTGAACTCTGAGAATTTTAACGCAGGTTATATTTAGCGTTTAAATGTTTTTTTGAATATTCCATTTGTTTTGGTCATCTATCAATACGAGGTATTTGTAATTTCTTGTAAACTATTGACTTTAAGAAATTGCATTTTTAAGAATAAATTAACCGCCAAAAATGTTTATCGTTTAACCAATTACAGTTTTGATGTGTCATGTTTATCCGATAATTTAAGATCAACATGTTTGAACCATCAGTCATCGGATTCTGCAAAACTACTGTCCGAACTATCAATTCTAACGATGTCATCTAAAACTTTTGGTGACAAGGTTGGCAAAACTAATTTTACACGCTTGCTGTCGAAATATAATTTGACGGCGATTGCTTACATTTACAACAGCTTTTTATAGGTTAGTATGAACGTTGATAACAGATAAAGCTGGTTCAGCGATATAATTTTTGATACTTAAATGGTTTCTTTTAGGTGTTTTATTGGTCGTTATTTTTACACGGAGTTAATTGGTGTGGATGAAGTTGGTGTATTTCTGTTTGATTTATGATACTTTATTCGTTTATTTGGCGTACCTACATACGCATTTTTAAGATTGAAACGATTTCCCTCTAAAATTATAGCCATGACTTACTATCTAGGCTATAAAGGAAGAATATACAGCCACTATTTTCTTCTGCATCAATATCTTGCTTTGTGTAAGATCAAAGACACTGAAAGGAACAGAAAAAAACTTGTGTTTAATTATTTGATCCCATATAATCATTTTATGGATTTTAATACATAGAGGTGATATCACTATTTCGTTCTGAAGATTAAATAGGGGTTATGACGTTACTATCTAGTCGATCAGAGAAGAATATACAACCACTCAATGTGCCCATAACACTTAAAGTAAGCAAAACATAACAGGAACCTGTTTTTAGATCTATGAAAGTGTTAACTTTATTTCTTCTGCATCCATATCTTGCTTGGACACTGAAGAGAACATCAAAATCTATGATTAATTATTTGATCCTATATAATCATTAAATAGATTCTCATACATAGAGCTGGTATCACTACTTCATTCTGCGGAGAAAAAAGATAGTACCGCCAGCAAAGGGACACGATGTTACTATCTAGTCTTTCAGACAAACCTACACCACCACTCAACTGTATCTGCCCTTAATACTCGA
The DNA here is from genome assembly GCA_029582155.1 of Panopea generosa. Taxonomy (NCBI): domain Eukaryota; kingdom Metazoa; phylum Mollusca; class Bivalvia; order Adapedonta; family Hiatellidae; genus Panopea; species Panopea generosa. The sequence continues at coordinate 45,432,576 of CM055911.1, read as the reverse complement.
AGTAAGGAATCAATTACAGTAAACTATTTATAGATCTACGAAAAACCTTATATGGATTCTTATACATAGAACTGGTATCACTATTTCATTCTGCAGATGCAATAGATAGTACAGTGAGTTACAATCTAGTCTATCGGGGAAGAATATACCACCACTCTATGTGCCCATAACCCTTAAAGTAAGCAAAAAATTACAGGAACCTGTTTTTAGATCTGTGAAAGAGTTAAATTTATTTCTTCTGCATCTATATCTTGCTTGGACACTGAAGAAAACAAAAAAATCTATGATTAATTATTTGATCCCATATAATCATTTTATGGATTTCCATACAGAGACCTGGTATCACTATATAATTCTGCAGACAAAATAGATAGTACCGCCAACAAGGGGCCATGACGTTTCTATCTAGCCTATCAGACAAGCCTACACCACCACTCAACTGTATGTGCCCCTAATACTCGAAGAAAGGAAGCTTTTACTTCTGCATCAATATTTTGCTTTGCGTAGGTCAGACACTGAAAGAAACAGAAAAAAATCTGTGTTAAATTATTTGATCCCATGAAATCATTACATCTATTCTAATATATAGAGCTGGTATTACTACTTCGTTCTGAAGATAAGCTAGGGGCCATGACGTTACTATCTAGTCAAACAGGAAAGAATATACAACCACTTTATGTGCCCATAACACTTAAAGTAAGCAAAACATTGCAGAAACCTGTTTTTAGATCTATGAAAAAATGTTAACTTTGTTTCTTCTGCATCCATATCTTGCTTGGACACTGAAGAGATCAAAAAATCTATGATTAATTATTTGATCCTATATAATCATTAATGGATTCTCATACATAGAGCGGATATGACTGCTTCATTCTGCAGACAAAATAGATAGTACCGGCAACAAAGGGCCATGACGTTACTATCTAGTCTTTCAGACAAGCCTACACCACCACTCAATTGTATTAGCCCCTTATACACGAAGTAAGGAAGCAATTACAGGAACCTATTTATAGATCTACGAATCAGTTGACGTGTTATCTGCATCCATACTTTGTTTTGCGTAAGATCAAGAACAATGCAAGGAACAGAAAAAAAATCAGTGATTAATTATTTGATCCCATATAATCATTATATGGATTCCCATACGTAGAGCTGATATCGCTACTTTGTTCTGCAGAAAAAATAGATAGTACCGCCAACAAGTGGCCATGACGTTACTATCTAGTCTATCAGAGAAAAATATACCACAACTCTATGTGCCCATAACACTTAAAGTAAAAAAATACAGGAACCTGTTTTAGATCTATGAAAGAGTAATAATTACTTTACTTCTTCTGCATCCATATCTTGAATGGACACTAAAGGAAACAAAAAAAATCTATGACTAATTACTTGATCCCATATAACCATTTCATGGATTCTCATATATACAGCTGGTATCACTACTTCATTCTGCAGACAAAATAGATATTACCGCCAACAAGAGGCCATGACGTTACTATCTAGTCTTATCAGGGAAGAACATACCACCACTCTATGAGCCCATAACCCTTAAAGTAAGACAAAGATTACAGGAACCTATTTTAAGATCTATGAAAGAGTTAACTTTACTTCTTCTGTATCTATATCTTGCTTGGAGACTGAAGAGAACAAAAAATCTATGACTAATTATTTGATCCCATACAACCATTATATGGATTCTCATACATACAGCTGGTATCACTACTTCATTCTGCAGACAAAATAGATAGTACCGCCAACAAGGGGCCATGACGTTACTATCTAGCCTATCAGGGAAGAATATACCGAAACTCTATGTGCCCATAACACTTAAAGTAAGCAAAATATTACAGGAACCTGTTTTTAGATTTATGAAAGAGTTAACTTTATTTTTTCTGCATCCATATTATTATAGGACGAGACATATATGCAACCAGTCCGGGACTCGAACACGGGACCGTTCGTTTACAGGGCTAATTATGCGCCACCGTCTGAGCTAACCGAAACGTTTACATAAATTCCTCTCCTAGTAAGTAACGTACACACTGTGAATTATTCCCTCACAAATTCGGAATTCGTACTACAATATCTTGCTTGAACACTGAAGAGAACCAAAAAAAATCTATGATTAATCACTTGATCCCATATAATCATTATAGGGATTTCATAGAGCTGGTATCACTACTTCATTCTGCAGACAAAATAGATAGTACCGCCAACAAAGGGCCATGACGTTACTATTTAGTCCATCAGGGAAGAATATACCACCACTCAAATATATGTGTCCCTCATACTCGCAGTAAAGAAACAATTACAGTAACATATTTATATATCTACGAAACAGTCGACGTCTATAATCACTATATGGATTCTAATACATACAGCTGGTATCACTCCTTCGATCTGTAGACAAAATAGATAGTACCGCCAACATGGGGCCATGACGTTACTATCTAGTCTATCAGGGAAGAATATACCACCACTCTCTGTGCCCATAACCTTTAAAGTTAGCAAATAATTACAGGAACCTGTTTTTAAATATATGAAAGAGTTAACTTTATTTCTTCTGCATCCATATCTTGCTTGGACACTGAAATTAACAAGAAAATCTATGATTAATTATTTGATCCCATATAATTATGGAATCTTAAACATAGAGTTCGTATCATTACTTCATTTTCCAGACAGAAAAGATAGTACCGCAAACAAGGGGCCATGTCGTTACTATTTAGTCCGTCAGACAAGCCTACACAATAATTAACTTGAACGTGCCTCTAATACTCGAAGTATGAAAGCAATTACAGTAACCTATTTATAGATCTACGAAACAGCTGACGTGTCTTCTGCATCCATATCTTGCTTTGCGTAAAAACAATGACACTGAAAGGAACAAAAAAAATCTATTATTAATTATTTGATCCCATATTATCATAATATTAATTCTAATACATAGAGCTGGTATCACTACTTCATTCTGCAGACAAAATAGATAGTACCGCCAACAAGGGGCCATGACGTTACTATCTAGACTATCAGGGAAGAATATACCGCAACTCTATGTGCCCATTACACTTAAAGTAAGCAAAAAATTACAGGAACCTGATTTTTGATCTATGAAAAAAAAATTACTTTATTTTTTCTGCATCCATATCTTCCTTAGGCACTAAAGAGAACAAAAATAATCTGTGATTAATTATTTGATCCCATCTAATCATTATATGGATTCTGATACATAGAGTTGGCATCATTACTTCATTTTGCAGACAAAATAAAAAGTACCGCCAACAAGGGGCCATGACGTTACTATCTAGTCTGTCAGACAAGCCTACACCACCACTCAAGATCATGTTCTCCTAATACTCGAAGTAAGGAAGCAATCATATTTACCTATTTATAGATCTACCAAACAGTTGACGTTTCTTCTGCATCCATATCTTGCTTTGCGTAAGATAAAAGACACTGAAAGGAACAGAAAACATTCTATGATTTATTGACTGATCCCATATAATCATTATATGGATTCTAATACATAGAACTGGTATCACAATTCATTCTGCAGACAAAATAGATAGTACCGCCAACATGGGGCCATGACGTTACTATCTAGTCTATCAGGGAAGAATATACAACCACTCGAATGTGCCTATAACTCATAAAGTAAGCAAGAATTTACAGCAACCTGTTTTTAGATCTATGAAAGAGTTAACTATATTTCTTCTTCATCTATATCTTGCTTGGACACTGAAGAAAACAAAAAAATCTATGACTTATTATTTGTTCCCATATACTCATTATATGGATTCTCATACATAAAGCTGGTATCACTACTTCATTCTGCAGACAAAATAGATAGTACCGCCAACAAGGGGCCATGACGTTACTATCTACCCTATCAGGGAAGAAAATATTACCACTCTATGTGCCCATAACCTTTAAAGTAAGCAAACAATTACAGGAACCTGTTTTTAAATATATGAAAGAGTTAACTTTATTTCTTTTGCATCCATATCTTGCTTGGGCACTGAAGAGAACAAAAAATCTATGATTAATTATTTGATGCCATATTATCATTATATGGATTCTCACACATAGAGTTGGTATCACTTCTTCATTTTGTAGACAAAATAGATAGTACCGCCAACAAGGGGCCATGACGTTACTATCTAGTCTGTCAGACAAACCTATACCACCACTCAAGATCATGTTCTCTTAATACTCGAAGTAAGGAAGCAATCATATTTACCTATTTATAGATCTACCAAACAGTTGACGTGTCTTCTGCATTCATATCTTGCTTTGCGTACGATAAAGGACACTGAAAGGAACAGAAAACATTCTGTGATTAATTGACTGATCCCATATAATCATTATATTGATTCTAATACATAGAGCTGGTACCACAATTCATTCTGCAGACAAAATAGATAGTACCGCCAACAAGGGCCATGATGTTACTATCAAGTCTATCAGGGAAGAAAATACTACCACTCTATATGCCCATAACCTTTAAAGTAAGCAAATAATTACAGGAACCTGTTTTTAGATCTGTGAAAGAGGTAACTTTATTTCTTCTGCATCCATATTGTTATAGGACGAAAAATATATGCAACTAGTCTTCATTTACAGGACTAATGTGCCACCTTCTGAGCTAACCGAAACGCTTACATCAATTCCTCTCCTAGCAGGTTACGTACAAACTGAATTATTCCCTCACAAATTCGAAATTCGTACTACAATATCTTGCTTGAACACTGAAGAGAACAAAAAAATCTACAATTAATTATTTGTTCCCATATAATCATTATATGGATTCTCATATATAGAGTTGGTATCAATATTTCATTTTGCAGACAAAATAGAAAGTACCGCCAACAAGGGGCCATGACGTAATTATCTAGTCTGTCGGGCAATCCTACACCACAATTCAATTGTATGTGCCCCTAATACTCGCAGTAAGAAAGCAATTACAGTAACCTATTTATAGATCTACGAAACAGTTGACGTGTCTTCTGCATCCATATCTTACTTTGCGTAAGATCAAGGACACTGAAAGGAACAAAAATAATCTGTTAGTAATCATCTGATTCCATATAGTCATATAAATTCTCATAAATAGAGCTGGTATTACTACTTCATTCTGCAGATAAAATAGATAGTACCGCTAACAAGGGGCCATGACGTTACTATCTAGTCTATCAGGGAAGAATATACCACCACTATATGTGTTCCTAATCCTTAAAGAAAGCAAAAAATTACGAAAACCTGTTTTTAGATCTATGAAAGAGTTACCTTTATTTCTATTGCATCCATATCTTGCTTGGACACAGAAGAGAACAAACAAATCTTTGATTAATTATTTGATCCCATATAATCATTATATGGATTCTCATACATAGAGCTGGTATCATTATTTCATTCTGTAGACGAAATAGATAGTACCGCCAACAAGGGGCCATGACGTAACTTTCTAGCCTATCAGAAAAGCATACACTACCGCTTAATTGTATCTGACCTTAATACTCGAAGTAAGAAGCATTGATAGATCTAAGAAACAGTTGACTCGTTATCTGCATCCATATCTTGCTTTGTGTAAGATAAAGGACACTGAAAGGAACAGAAAACATTCTGTGATTAATTGACTGATCCCATATAATCATTATATTGATTCTAATACATAGAGCTGGTACCACAATTCATTCTGCAGACAAAATAGATAGTACCGCCAACAAGGGCCATGATGTTACTATCAAGTCTATCAGGGAAGAAAATACTACCACTCTATATGCCCATAACCTTTAAAGTAAGCAAATAATTACAGGAACCTGTTTTTAGATCTGTGAAAGAGGTAACTTTATTTCTTCTGCATCCATATTGTTATAGGACGAAAAATATATGCAACTAGTCTTCATTTACAGGACTAATGTGCCACCTTCTGAGCTAACCGAAACGCTTACATCAATTCCTCTCCTAGCAGGTTACGTACAAACTGTGAATTATTCCCTCACAAATTCGAAATTCGTACTACAATATCTTGCTTGAACACTGAAGAGAACAAAAAAATCTACAATTAATTATTTGTTCCCATATAATCATTATATGGATTCTCATATATAGAGTTGGTATCAATATTTCATTTTGCAGACAAAATAGAAAGTACCGCCAACAAGGGGCCATGACGTAATTATCTAGTCTGTCGGGCAATCCTACACCACAATTCAATTGTATGTGCCCCTAATACTCGCAGTAAGAAAGCAATTACAGTAACCTATTTATAGATCTACGAAACAGTTGACGTGTCTTCTGCATCCATATCTTACTTTGCGTAAGATCAAGGACACTGAAAGGAACAAAAATAATCTGTTAGTAATCATCTGATTCCATATAGTCATATAAATTCTCATAAATAGAGCTGGTATTACTACTTCATTCTGCAGATAAAATAGATAGTACCGCTAACAAGGGGCCATGACGTTACTATCTAGTCTATCAGGGAAGAATATACCACCACTATATGTGTTCCTAATCCTTAAAGAAAGCAAAAAATTACGAAAACCTGTTTTTAGATCTATGAAAGAGTTACCTTTATTTCTATTGCATCCATATCTTGCTTGGACACAGAAGAGAACAAACAAATCTTTGATTAATTATTTGATCCCATATAATCATTATATGGATTCTCATACATAGAGCTGGTATCATTATTTCATTCTGTAGACGAAATAGATAGTACCGCCAACAAGGGGCCATGACGTAACTTTCTAGCCTATCAGAAAAGCATACACTACCGCTTAATTGTATCTGACCTTAATACTCGAAGTAAGAAGCATTGATAGATCTAAGAAACAGTTGACTCGTTATCTGCATCCATATCTTGCTTTGTGTAAGATCAAGGACAATGAAAGGAACAGAAAAAACTCTGTGATTAATTATTTGATCCCATATAATCATATGGATTCTCATACACAGAGCTGGTATCACTACTTCATTCTGCAGATAAAATAGATAGTACCGCTAACAAGGGGCCATGACGTTACTATCTTGTCTGTCAGACAAGCCTACACCACCACTCAAATGTATGTGTCCCTCATACTCGTAGTTAGGAAGCAATTACAGTAACATATTTATATATCTACGAAACAAATGATGTCTATAATCACTATATGGATTATAATCAATAGAGCTAGTATCACTACTTCGTTCTGCAGACAAAATAGATAGTACCGCCAACAAGTGGCCATGACGTTACTATCATGTCTGTCAGACAAGAAGCAATTACAGTAACATATTTATATATCTACGAAACAAATGACGTCTATAATCACTATATGGATTATAATCAATAGAGCTGGTATCACTACTTTGTTCTGCAGACAAAATAGATGGTACCGCCAACAAGGAGCCATGACGTTACTATCTAGTCTATCAGGGAAGAATATACCACCACTCTATATGCCCATAACTTTTAAAGTAAGCAAAAAATTACAAGAACCTGTTTTTAAATATATGAAAGATTTAACTTAATTTCTTCTGCATCCATATCTTGCTTGGGCACCGAAATGAACAAGAAAATCTATGATTAATTATTTGATCCCATATAATAATTATATGGATCTTCATACAAAGAGCTGGTATCACTACTTCATTCTGCAGACAAAATAGATAGTACCGTCAACAAGGGGCCATGACGTTACTATCTAGCCTATCAGGGAAGAATAAACCACCACTCTATGTGCCCATAACCTTTAAAGTAAGCAAAAAATTATAGGAACCTGTTTTTAAATATATGAAAGAGTTAACTTTATTTCTTCTGCATCCATATCTTTTTTGGGCACTGAAATGAACAAGAAAATCTATGATTAATTATTTGATCTCATTAAATCATTATATGGATTCTTCTATATAGAGTTGGTACCACTATTTCAATCTGTAGACGAAATAGTTAGTACCGTCAACAAGGGGGGCTGGCGTTACTATCTAGTCTGTCAGACAAGCCTACACTACAATTCAATTGTACGTGCCCCTAATACTCAAAGTAAGGAAGCAATAACAGTACCTATTTATAGATCTACGAAACAGTTGACGTGTCTTCTGCATCCATATCTTGCTTTGCGTAAGAACAAGGACACTGAAAGGAACAAAAAAAAAAACTGTTATTAATTATTTGATCCCATATAATCATTATATTGATTCTTATACACAGAGCTGGTATCACTACTTCATTCTGCAGACAAAATAGATAGTACCGCCAACAAGGGACCATGACGTTACTATCTAGTCTATCAGGGTATCTATGTGCCCATAACACTTCAAGTAAGCAAAAAATTACAGGAACCTGTTTTTAGATCTATGAAAGTTAACTTTATTTCTTCTGCATCCATATCTTGCTTGGGCACTAAAGAGAACAAAAAAATATGTGATTAATTATTTGATCCCATCTAATCATTATATGGATTTTGATACATAGAGTTGGCATCATTACTTCATTCTGCAGACAAAATAGATAGTACCGCCAACAAGGGGCCATGACGTTACTATCTAGTCTGTCAGACAAGCCTACACCACCACTCAAGATCATGTTCTCCTAATACTCGAAGTAAGGAAGCAATCATATTTACTTATTTTTAGATCTACCAAACAGTTGACGTGTCTTCTGCATCCATATCTTGCTTTGCGTAAGATAAAAGACACTGAAAGGAACAGAAAACATTCTGTGATTTATTGACTGATCCCATATAATCATTATATGGATTCTAACACATAGAGCTGGTACCACAATTCATTCTGGATCCATATCGTGCTTTCCGTAAGATCAAGGACACTGAAAGGAACAGAAATTATCTGTGATTAATCATTTGATTCCATATAATCATTATATTGATTCTCATACATACCGCTGGTATCACTACTTCATTCTGCAGAAAAAATAGATAGTACCGCCAACAAGGGGCCATGACGTTACTATCTAGCCTATCAGGGAAGAATAAACCATCACTCTATGTGCCAATAACCCTTAAGTAAGCAAAAACTTACAGGAACCTTTTTTTAGAGCTATGAAAGAGTTAACTTTATTTCTTCTGCATCCATATCTTGCTAGGACACTGAAGAGAACAAAAAAAATTTATTATTTGATCCAATATACTCATTATATGGATTTTCATACATAGAGCTGGTATCTCTATTTCATGCTGCAGACGAAATAGATAGTACCGAAACAAGGGGCCATGACGTTACTATCTAGTCTATCAGGGAAGAATATACCACCACTTTATGTGCCCATAACCCTTAAAGTAAGCAAACAATTAAAGGAACCTATCTTGCTTTGCGTAAGATCAAGGACAATGAAAGGAATAGAAAAAACTCAGTGATTAATTATTTGATCCCATCTAATCATTTTATGGATTCTCAAACATAGAGCTGGTATCACTACTTCATTCTGCAGACGAAATAGAAAGTACCGCCAACAAGGGGCCATGACGTTACTATCTAGTCTGTCAGACAAACCTACACCACCACTCAAGATCATGTTCCCCTAATACTCGAAGTAAGGAAGCAATCATATTTACCTATTTATAGATCTACCAAACAGTTGACGTGTCTTCTGCATCCATATCTTGTTTTGCGTTATATAAAGGACACTGAAAGGAACAGAAAAAAAGCTATGATTAATTATCTGATTCCATGTAATCAATATATATATTCTCATACATAGAGCTGGTATCACAATTCATTCTGCAGACGAAATAGATAGTACCGCCAACAAGGAGTCATGGCGTTACTATCTAGTCTATAAGGGAAGAATATACCACCACTCTATGGGCCCATAACCCTTAAAGTAAGCAAACAATTACAGGAACCTGTTTTTTGATATATGACAGAGTTAACTTTATTTCTTCTGCATCCATATTGTTACAGGACGAGAAAAATATGCAACCAGTCCGAGACAAGCCTACACCACAACTCAATTGTATGTGCCACTAATATGAGAAGAAAGGAAGCAATTACAGGAACCTAGTTATAGATCTACGAAACAGTTGCTTTTTCTTCTGCATCGATATCTTGCTTTGCATAAGATTAAGGACACTGTAAGAAATAGAAAAAAAATATGTGATTAATTATTTGATTCCGTATAATGATTATATTCATTCTCATACGTAGAGCTGGTATCACTACTTAATTCTTACTCGAAGTAAGGAAGTAATTACAGTAACATATTTATATATCTACGAAACAGTTGATGTCTATAATCACTATATGGACTCTAATAGAGATGATATCACTACTTAGTTCTGCAGACAAAATAGATAGTACAGCCAACAAGGGACCATGACGTTACTATCCAGTCTATCAGGGAAGAATATATCACCACTCTATGTGCCCATAACCTTTAAAGTAAACAAAACATTACAGGAACCTGTTTTTAAATATATGAAAGAGTTAACTTTATTTCTTTTGCTTCCATATCTTGCTTGGGCACTGAAATGAACAAGAAAATCTATGATTAATTATTTGATCCCATATAATCATTATATGGATCCTCATACATAGAGCTGGTATCACTACTTCATTTTGCAGACAAAATAGATAGTACCACCAACAAGGGGCCATGACGTTACTATCTAATCTGTCAGACAAACCTACACCACCACTCAAATGTATGTTTCCCTCATACTCGAAGTAAGGAAGCAATTATATTATCATATTTATATATCTACGGAACAGTTGACGTCTGTAATCACTATATAGATTCTAATAAATAGAGCTGGTATCACTACTTCGTTCTGCAGACAAAATAGATAGTACCGCCAACAAGGGGCCATGACGTTACTATCTAGTCTGTCAGACAAACCTACAACACCACTCAAATGTATGTGTCCCTCATAATCGAAGTAAGGAAGCAATTATAGTATCATCTTTATATATCTACGGAACAGTTGACGTCTGTAATCACTATATAGATTCTAATAAATAGAGCTGGTATCACTACTTCGTTCTGCAGACAAAATAGATAGTACCGCCAACAAGTGGCCATGACGTTACTATCTAGCCTATCAGGGAAGAATATATCACCACTCTATGTGCCCATAACCTTTAAAGTAAACAAAACATTATAGGAACCTGTTTTTAAATATATGAAAGAGTTAACTTTATTTCTTTTGCTTCCATATCTTGCTTGGGCACTGAAATGGAAAAGAAAATCTATGATTAATTATTTGATCCCATATAATCATTATATTGATTCTCATACAAATAGCTATTATCATTTCTTCGTTCTGCAGACAAAATAGATTGTACCGCCAACACGGGACCATCACAATACTATCTAGTCTGTCAGACAAACCTACACCACCACTCAATTGTTCTTGCCCCTAATACTCAAAGTAAGGAAGCAATTACAGTAACCTATTTATAGATCTACGAAACAGTTGACGTGTCTTCTGCATCGATATCATGCTTTGCGTAAGAACAAGGACACTGAAAGGAACAAAAAAAAATCTGTTATTAATTATTTGATCCCATATAATCATTATATTGATTCTCATACATAGAGCTGGTATCACCACTTCATTCTGCAGACAAAATAGATAGTACCGTCAACAAGGGGCCATGACGTTTCTATCTAGCCTATCTGGGAAGAATATACCGCAACTCTAAATGCCCATAACACTTAAAGTAAGCAAAAACTTATAGGAACCTGTTTTTAGGGCTCTGAAAGAGTTAACTTTATTTCTTCTGCATCCATATCTTGCTAGGTCACTGAAGAGAACAAAAAAAATCTCTGATTTATTATTTGATCCCATATACTCATAATATGGATTTTCATACATAGAGCTGGTATCACTATTTCATTCTGCAGACGAAATAGATAGTACCAAAACAAATGGGCCATGACGTTACTATCTAGTCTATCAGGGAAGAATATACCATCACTTTATGTGCCCATAACCCTTAAAGTAAGCAAACAATTACAGGAACCTATCTTGCTTTGCGTAAGATCAAGGACAATGAAAGGAATAGAAAAAACTCAGTGATTAATTATTTGATCCCATATAATCATTTTAAGGATTCTCATACATAGAGCTGGTATAACTACTTCAGTCTGCAGACAAAATAGAAAGTACCGCCAACAAGGGGCCATGACGTTACTATCTAGTCTATCAAGGAAGAATATACCGCAACTCTATGTGCCCATAACACTTCAAGTAAGCAAAAAATTACAGGAACCTGTTTTTAGATCTATGAAAGTTAACTTTATTTCTTCTGCATCCATATCTTGCTTGGGCACTAAAGAGAACAAAAAAATATGTGATTAATTATTTGATCCCATCTAATCATTATATGGATTTTGATACATAGAGTTGGAATCATTACTTCATTTTGCAGACAAAATAGATAGTACCGCCAACAAGGGGCCATGACGTTACTATCTAGTCTGTCAGACAAACCTATACCACCACTCAAGATCATGTTCTCCTAATACTCGAAGTAAGGAAGCAATCATATTTACCTATTTATAGATCTACCAAACAGTTGACGTGTCTTCTGCATCCATATCTTGCTTTGCGTAAGATAAAAGACACTGAAAGGAACAGAAAACATTCTGTGATTTATTGACTGATCCCATATAATCATTATATGGATTCTAACACATAGAGCTGGTACCACAATTCATTCTGGATCCATATCGTGCTTTGCGTAAGATCAAGGACACTGAAAGGAACAGAAATTATCTGTGATTAATCATTTGATTCCATATAATCATTATATTGATTCTCATACATACCGCTGGTATCACTATTTCATTCTGCAGAAAAAATAGATAGTTCCGCCAACAAGGGGCCATGACGTTACTATCTAGCCTATCAGGGAAGAATAAACCATCACTCTATGTGCCAATAACCCTTAAGTAAGCAAAAACTTACAGGAACCTGTTTTTATAGCTATGAAAGAGTTAACTCTATTTCTACTGCATCCATATCTTGCTAGGACACTGAAGAGAACAAAAAAAAATTATTATTTGATCCCATATACTCATTATATGGATTTTCATACATAGAGCTGGTATCTCTATTTCATGCTGCAGACGAAATAGATAGTACCGAAACAAAGGGCCATGACGTTACTATCTAGTCTATCAGGGAAGAATATACCACCACTTTATGTGCCTATAACCCTTAAAGTAAGCAAACAATTAAAGGAACCTACCTTGCTTTGCGTAAGATCAAGGACAATGAAAGGAACAGAAAAAACTCAGTGATTAATTATTTGATCCCATCTAATTATTTTATGGATTCTAATACATAGAGCTGGTATCACTATTTCATTCTGCAGACGAAATAGATAGTACCAAAACAAGGGGCCATGACGTTACTATCTAATCTATCAGGGAAGAATATACCATCACTTTATGTGCCCATAACCCTTAAAGTAAGCAAACAATTACAGGAACCTATCTTGCTTTGCGTAAGATCAAAGACAATGAAAGGAATAGAAAAAACTCAGTGATTAATTATTTGATCCCATCTAATCATTTTATGGATTCTCATACACAGAGCTGGTATAACTACTTCAGTCTGCAGACAAAATAAAAAGTACCGCCAACAAGGGGCCATGACGTTACTATCTAGTCTGTCAGACAAGCCTACACCACCACTCAAGATCATGTTCTCCTAATACTCGAAGTAAGGAAGCAATCATATTTACTTATTTTTAGATCTACCAAACAGTTGACGTGTCTTCTGTATCAATATCTTGCATTGCGTCAGATAAAGGACACTGAAAGGAACAGAAAAAAATCTATGATTAATCATCGGATTCCATGTAATCAATATATAAATATTCTCATACATAGAGCTGGTATCACAATTCATTCTGCAGACAAATAGATAGTATCGCCAACAAGGGGCCATGGCGTTACTATCTAGTCTATAAGGGAAGAATATACCACCACTCTATGTGCCCATAACCCTTAAAGTAAGCAAACAATTACAGGAACCTGTTTTTAGATATATGACAGAGTTTACTTTATTTCTTCTGCATCCATATTGTTACAGGACGAGAAATATATGCAACCAGTCCGAGACAAGCCTACACCACAACTCAATTGTATGTGCCACTAATATGAGAAGAAAGAAAGCAATTACAGGAACCTAGTTATAGATCTACGAAACAGTTGCTTTTTCTTCTGCATCGATATCTTGCTTTGCATAAGATTAAGGACACTGAAAGAAATAAAAAAAAAATGTGATTAATTATTTGATTCCGTATAATGATTATATTCATTCTCATACATAGAGCTGGTATCACTACTTAATTCTTACTCGAAGTAAGGAAGTAATTACAGTAACATATTTATATATCTACGAAACAGTTGATGTCTATAATCACTATATGGATTCTAATAGAGATGATATCACTACTTCATTCTGCAGACAAAATAGATAGTACCGCCAACAAGGGGCCATGACGTTACTATCTAGTCTATCAAGGAAGAATATACCGCAACTCTATGTGCCCATAACACTTCAAGTAAGCAAAAAATTACAGGAACCTGTTTTTAGATCTATGAAAGTTAACTTTATTTCTTCTGCATCCATATCTTGCTTGGGCACTAAAGAGAACAAAAAAATATGTGATTAATTATTTGATCCCATCTAATCATTATATGGATTTTGATACATAGAGTTGGCATCATTACTTCATTTTACAGACAAAATAGATAGTACCGCCAACAAGGGGCCATGACGTTACTATCTAGTCTGTCAGACAAGCCTACACCAACACTCAAGATCATGTTCTCCTAATACTCGAAGTAAGGAAGCAATCATATTTACCTATTTATAGATCTACGAAACAGTTGACGTGTCTTCTGCATCCATATCTTGCTTTGCGTAAGATAAAAGACACTGAAAGGAACAGAAAACATTCTGTGATTTATTGACTGATCCCATATAATCATTATATGGATTCTAACACATAGAGCTGGTACCACAAATCATTCTGGATCCATATCGTGCTTTGCGTAAGATCAAGGACACTGAAAGGAACAGAAATTATCTGTGATTAATCATTTGATTCCATATAATCATTATATTGATTCTCATACATACCGCTGGTATCACTATTTCATTCTGCAGAAAAAATAGATAGTACCGCCAACAAGGGGCCATGACGTTACTATCTAGCCTATCAGGGAAGAATAAACCATCACTCTATGTGCCAATAACCCTTAAGTCAGCAAAAACTTACAGGAACCTGTTTTAGAGCTATGAAAGAGTTAACTTTATTTCTTCTGCATCCATATCTTGCTAGGACACTGAAGAGAACAAAAAAAATTATTATTTGATCCCATATACTCATTATATGGATTTTCATACATAGAGCTGGTATCTCTATTTCATGCTGCAGACGAAATAGATAGTACCGAAACAAAGGGCCATGACGTTACTATCTAGTCTATCAGGGAAGAATATACCACCACTTTATGTGCCTATAACCCTTAAAGTAAGCAAACAATTAAAGGAACCTATCTTGCTTTGCGTAAGATCAAGGACAATGAAAGGAACAGAAAAAACTCAGTGATTAATTATTTGACCCCATCTAATCATTTTATGGATTCTAATACATAGAGCTGGTATCACTATTTCATTCTGCAGACAAATAGATAGTACCAAAACAAGGGGCCATGACGTTACTATCTAATCTATCAGGGAAGAATATACCATCACTTTATGTGCCCATAACCCTTAAAGTAAGCAAACAATTACAGGAACCTATCTTGCTTTGCGTAAGATCAAAGACAATGAAAGGAATAGAAAAAACTCAGTGATTAATTATTTGATCCCATATAATCATTTTATGGATTCTCATACACAGAGCTGGTATAACTACTTCAGTCTGCAGACAAAACAAAAAGTACCGCCAACAAGGGGCCATGCCGTTACTATCTAGTCTGTCAGACAAGCCTACACCACCACTCAAGATCATGTTCTCCTAATACTCGAAGTAAGGAAGCAATCCTATTTACCTATTTATAGATCTACGAAACAGTTGACGTGTCTTCTGTATCCATATCTTGTTTTGCGTAATATAAAGGACACTGAAAGGAAAAGAAAAAAATCAATGATTAATTATCTGATTCCATGTAATCAATATATATATATTCTCATACATAGAGCTGGTATCACAATTCATTCTGCAGACAAAATATATAGTATCGCCAACAAGGGGCCATGGCGTTACTATCTAGTCTATAAGGGAAGAATATACCACCACTCTATGTGCCCATAACCCTAAAAGTAAGCAAACAATTACAGGAACCTGTTTTTTGATATATGACAGAGTTTACTTTATTTCTTCTGCATCCATATTGATACAGGACGAGAAATATATGCAACCAGTCCGAGACAAGCCTACACCACAACTCAATTGTATGTGCCACTAATATGAGAAGAAAGAAAGCAATTACAGGAACCAAGTTATAGATCTACGAAACAGTTGCTTTTTCTTCTGCATCGATATCTTCCTTTGCATAAGATTAAGGACACTGAAAGAAATAGAAAAAAAAATGTGATTAATTATTTGATTCCGTATAATGATTATATTCATTCTCATACATAGAGCTGGTATCACTACTTCATTCTTACTCGAAGTAAGGAAGCAATTACAGTAACATATTTATATATCTACGAAACAGTTGACGTCTATAATCACTATATGGATTCTAATAGAGATGATATCACTACTTCGTTCTGCAGACAAAATAGATAGTACCGCCATCAAGGGGCCATGACGTTACTATCTATTCTATCAAGGAAGAATATACCACCACTCTATGTGCCCATAACATTTAAAGTAAGGAAAAAGTTACAGTAACCTGGTTTTAAATATATGAAAGAGTTAACTTTATTTCTTTTGCATCCATATCTTGCTTGGGCACTGAAATGAACAAGAAAATCTATGATTAATCATTTGATCCCAAATAATCATTATATGGATCCTCGTACATAGAGCTGGTATCACTACTTCATTCTGCAGACAAAATAGATAGTACCGCCAACAAGGGGCCATGACGTTACTATCTAGTCCGTCAGACAAGCCTACACCACCACTCAAATGTATGTGTCCCTCATACTCGAAGTAAGGAAGCAATTATAGTATCATATTTATATATCTACGGAACAGTTGACGTTTATAATCACTATATAGATTCTAATAAATAGAGCTGGTATCACTACTTCGTTCTGCAGACAAAACAGATAGTACCGCCAACAAGGGGCCATGACGTTACTATCTAGTCTGTCAGACAAACCTACACCACCACTCAAATGTATGTGTCCCTCATACTCGAAGTAAGGAAGCAATTATAGTATCATATTTATATATCTACGAAACAGTTGACGTCTACAATCACTATATGGATTCCAATACATAGAGCTGGTATCACTACTTCGTTCTGCAGACAAAAAGATAGTACCGCCAACAAGGGACCATGGCGTTACTATTTAGTCTATCAGGGAAGAATATATCACCACTCTATGTGCCCATAACCTTTAAAGTAAACAAAACATTACAGGAACCTGTTTTTAAATATATGAAAGAGTTAACTTTATTTCTTTTGCTTCCATATCTTGCTTGGGCACTGAAATGAAAAAGAAAATCTATGATTAATTATTTGGTCCCATATAATCATTATATTGATTCTCATACAAATAGCTATTATCATTACTTCGTTCTGCAGACAAAATAAATAGTACCGCCAACACGGGACCATCACAATACTATCTAGTCTGTCAGACAAACCTACACCACCACTCAATTGTTCTTGCCCCTAATACTCAAAGTAAGGAAGCAATTACATAAACCTATTTATAGATCTACGAAACAGTTGACGTCTTCTGCATCCATATCTTGCTTTGCGTAAGAACAAGGACACTGAAAGGAACAAAAAAAAATCTGCTATTAATTATTTGATCATATATAATCATTATATTGATTCTCATACATAGAGCTGGTATCACTACTTCATTCTGCAGACAAAATAGATAGTACCGCCAACAAGGGGCCATGACGTTACAATCTAGCCTATCTGGGAAGAATATACCGCAACTCTATGTGCCCATAACACTTAAAGTAAGCAAAAAATTACAGGAACCCGATTTTAGATCTATGAAAGAGTTAACTTCATTTCTTCAGCATCCATATCTTGCTTAGGCACTGAAGAGAACAAAAAAATCTATGATTAATTATTTAATCCCATATAATCATTATATGGATTCACATACTCAGAGCTGGTATCACTACTTCGTTCTGCAGACAAAATAGATAGTACCGCCAACAAGGGGCCATGACGTTACTATCTAGTCTATCAGACAAGTCTACACCACCACTCAAATGTATGTGTCCCTCATACTCGAAGTAAGGAAGCAATTACAGTAACCTATTTATAGATCTACGAAACAGTTGACGTGTCTTCTGCATCCATATCTTACTTTGCGTACGAACACAGACACTGAAAGAAAAATAAAAAAAATCTGTTATTAATTATTTGATCCCATATAATCATTATATTGATTCACATACACAGAGCTGGTATCACTACTTCATTCTGCAGACAAAATAGATAGTATCGCCAACAAGGGGCCATGACGTTACTATCTAGCTTATCAAAGAAGAATATACCGCAACTCTATGTGCCCATAACCCTTAAAGTAAGGAAAAAATTACAGGAACCTGTTTTTAGATCTGTTATAAGAGTTAACTTTATATCTTCTGCATCGATATCTTGCTTTGACACTGAAGAGAACAAAAAAATCTATGATAAATTATTTGATCACATATAATCATTATATGGATTCACATAATCAGAGCTGGTATCGCTACTTCGTTCTGCAGACAAAATAGACAGTACCGCCAACAAGGGGCCATGACATTACTATCTAGTCTATTAGACAAGCCTACACCACCACTCAAATGTATGTGTCCCTCCTACTCGAAGTAAGAAAGCAATTACAGTAACATATTTATATATCTACGAAACGGTTAACGTCTCGTATCACTATATGGATTCTATTACATAGAGCTGGTATCACTATTTCGTTCTGAAGATAAAATAGATAGTACCGCAAACAAACGGCCATGACGTTACTATCCAGTCTATCAGGGAAGAATATACAACCACTTTATCTGCCCATAACCTTTAAAGTAAGCAAAAAATTACAAGAACCTGTTTTTAGATCTATGAAAGAGTTAACTTTATTTCTTCTGCATCCATATCTTGCTTGGGCACTGAAATGAACAAGAAAATCTATGATTAATTATTTGATCCCATCTATTCATTATATGGATTCTCATACATAGAGCAAGTATCACTTCTTCATTCTGCAGACAAAATAGATAGTACCGCCAACAAGGGGCCACGACGTTGCTATCTAGTCTGTCAGACAATCCTACACCACAATTCAAGTGCACGTGCCCCTCATACTTGAAGTAAGGAAGCAATTACAGAACCTATTTATAGATCTACGAAACAGTTGAAGTGTTTTCTGCATCTATATCTTGCTTTGCGTAAGAAAAAGGACACTGAAAGGAACAAAAAAATCTGTTATTAATTATATGATCTCATATCATCATTATTTAGATTCTGATTCAAAGAGCTGGTATCACTACTTCATTCTGCAGACAAAATAGATAGAACCGCCAACAAGGGGCCATGACGTTACTATCTAGCCTATCAGGGAAGAATATACCGCAACTATATGTGCCCATAACACTTCAAGTAAGCAAAAAATTACAAGAACCTGTTTTTAGATCTATGAAAGAGTTAACTTTATTTCTTCTGCATCCATATCTTGCTTGGGCACTGAAGAGAACAAAAAAAATCTATGATTAATTATTTGATCCCATCTATTCATTATATGGATTCTCACACATAGAGTTTGTATCACTACTTCATTTTGTAGACAAAATAGATAGTACCACCAACAAGGGGCCATGACGTTACTATCTAGTCTGTCAGACAAGCCTACACCAATATTTAATTGTATGTGCCCCTTATACTTGAAGAAAGGAAGCAATTACAGTAAGCTATTGATAGATCTACGAAACAGTTGACGTGTCTTCTTCATCCATATCTTGCTTTGCATAAGAACAACGACACTGAAAGGAACAGAAATAATCTGTGATTAATCATTTGCTTCCGTATAATCATATTGATTCTCATACATACAGCTGGTATCACTATTTCATTCTGCAGACAAAATAGATCGTACCACCAACAAGGGGCCATGGCGTTACTATCTAGTCTATCAGGGAAGAATATACCACCACTCTATGTGTTCCTTATCGTTAAAGAAAGCAAAAATTTAAAGGAAGCTGTTTTTAGATCTATGAAAGAGTACATTCTATGTCTTCTGCATCCATATCTTGCTTTGCGGAAGATCAAGGACACTGAAAGGAACAGAAAAAAATCTGATTAATTATTTGATCCCATAATTATTATCATTATATTGATTCTAATACATAGAGCTGGTATCACTACTTCATTCTGCAGACAAAATAGATAGTACCGCCAACAAGGGGCCATGACGGTACTATCTAGCCTATCAGGGAAGAATATACCACCACTCGAAGTGTCCCTAATCCTTAAATTAAGCAAAATATTTCTTCTGCATTCATACTTGCTTGATCACTGAAGAGAACAACAAAAATGCATCATTAATTATTTGATCCCATATAATCATTACATTGATTCTCATACATAGAGCTGGTATCTTCATTCTGCAGACAAAATAAATAGCACCGCCAACAAGGGGCCATGACGTTACTATCTAGCCTATCAGGGAAGAATATACCATCACTCTTTGTGTCCCTAATCCTTAAAGAAAGCAAAACATTACAGGAACCTGTTTTTAGATCTATGAAAGAGTCTGGAACACTGACTCTCCTAACCATATATATATACACCTCTGTGCTTAACAGACGGCCTAGAGATCCTACCTGAACGTCTAGGTTGAGCACATACAAGGAGAGCCAGGCAAGACAGGAGCTGGAAGTACACGGTCAGCCATCAAGATGTCTGCGTATGGAACAGCATCTGTTCGGGGCTGGCGTTTAGTCATGGTCGAATGGCTTTCACACTGTAACGAGAAAGAAAAAATATGCTTAAATCTTATAATTCGTTGCAAAATAGTTATTTATGAATAGCCCTTTCTTGTGTCTTATTTTGTCCAGATAAAGATTTTCCCCATTTTCAGATGTGAACAAATACGATTTACTGGTTTTTGAAATTCATGTACAGTAAAAAAAACCTATCTTAAGAGAAGAATCCAAAGTGGCCTAATAAGGTTGTTGCTTATATTAATACCTTTTTTTTGAATGGAGTTGAATGCCAAATTCAACACATTTAAGATTATATATGGCATATCCAGTTTTATTGGTGGAGGAAGACCCGAGAATGAATTTGAATAGAACCAGTCCTTTCGCAAGTAACTGGCAAACTTTCTCACATAACGTTTATGAAGCGAGAAGGACATGAATCTATGGATGTAGCAGTAAGAGGTAAATGATCTTGAGAAGGCGCCTTTGACCACTTGGCAATGGAGGACCCTGTTTGGCTAGTACAGATCAATTTGCTCTGAAAGCATATAAATAGCAAATGTGGCTGATTAGGGCAGGTGGCTGCTCAATAGGTGACTGCTTACACAGGTTTGACTCCATATTATCTGTCCAGCCATCTACTATGAGAGCCAGTGGTGGGGTAGGGGCCGCAAATATAAAACAAAATTAAAAAAAACAACAAGAAATGTCACTGGAAAGTGTCGCATGCCCCCCAAATGATCTGTGAAAATAACAATATATGTAATAATAGGTAGCGATGTTTCCATGAATGTCAAGAGTAATGTATTGACGTTTCAGATTAGATATGCAATTTCATGGGTTTTTTTAACGTTAAAGCATGACCTTGACCTTTGTGTAACCTTGACCTTGACACCTGACGTAACGGTATGGGTATTTCTACAGGTAAATGCAGGTGACACATCATCATGACATGCTGATCACTTGTGTCGAGCTATTTTAAAACCCCTCCATTTAAGACAAAGGTACAGAGCAGGCATGAAATATCAAACAAACTGAAAGTGTGACCTTGAGGTAAGGTAATGGGTCTTAACGTGACACATCGTCGTGTAATGTTGATCAATTGATAAATTGAGCCAAGTGTTTTTGAAATCAATCCATGTATGATAAAGTTACAGGTCAGACTTGAAATCTCAAACAGGCTCAAAGTGTTGTCATATATACTCAAAGTGTGACCTTGACCTTTGAGGTACGGGTCTAGGTCTTACGTGTGATCGTCGTCATGTCATCTTGATCAATTGAACCAAGTTACAGACAAAGTTACAGACCAGCAATGCAATATCAAACAAATTGAAAGTGTGACCTTGACCTTTGATGAAAAGTTCTGGGGCTTACATGCAACACTTAATTATGTCATGTTGATCAACTGAGCCAAGTGTTTTTGAAATTTGTCCATAGGTGATAAAGTTACAGACCGGACACGAAATCTCAAACAAACTGAAAGTGTTGTCAAACAAATATAAATTGTGACCTTGACCTTTGAAGTGGGAGTCTAAGTGTTAAGTGCGACACATCATCATGTTATGTCAATCATTTGTAGCAAGTATTTATAAAATCCATCAATGCGGGACAAAATAACAGGACAGACACGAATCTCACTGACCCAAGGCGTTGTCAAACGCAGAGTGTGACCTTTACCTTTGAGGTACGCCTTGGGTGTTATGCGTGACATGTCATCTTGTCATGCTGATGAATTGAGCCCAGTGTTTTTGAAATTTATCCATAGGTGACAAAGTTACAGACCCAACACACAATCTCAATCAACTGAAAATGTCATCAAACAAAGTTAAGTTGTGACCTTGACCTTTGAAGTGGTAGTCTTGGTGTAACGCGTGACACATCGTCATTTTATGTTGATAATTTGTAGCAAGTATCAACAAGATCCATCTATGCATGACAAATTTACAGGCCGGACATGAAATCTCACACAGACTCAAAGTGTTGTCAAACAAACTCTCAGTGTGACCTTGATCTTTGAGGTACGGTTGTGGGACTTATTTGCATACATCTTCATGTTATGTTGATTATTTGTAGCAAGTATTTATCAAATCAATGTATGCAAGACAAAGTTACAGAACGGACACGAAATATCATACAGACTCAGTGTTGGTAAACAAACTCAAAGTGTGACCTTGACCTTTGAGGTATGGGTGTGGGTCTTACTTGCGACCTGTCGTGTTGTTATGTTGATTATTTGTAGCAAGTATTTATGAAATCCATCTATGCATGACAAAGTTACACACCAGACACGAAAACTCACACAGACACAAAGTGCTGTCAAACTCAAAGTGTGACCTTGACCTTTGAGGTACGGGTGTGGGTCTTACTTGCAACACGTCGTTACATTATGTTGATCATTTGTAGCAAGTGTTAGCAAAATCCATCTATGCATGACAAAGTTATAGGCCTGACACGAAATATCAGACGGATGGATGAAAGCTGCGATTACTATATGCATTAAGAGTGGGGTGGGACAATTCGGTTGAATTAGGCAGAATATTTCATTAAGCTCAAACAAAATTAAAAAAACAAGAGCTGTCAGAGGAACAGCAGGCTCGACTATTCGAATATTTGTCACAAAGTACAAATTTGATTGAGACTGATGACAAATCCAAGCGAATAAGAGTTATCTTACTTACAAAATTGACAAAATTGAGTAGGTTTTGTAACTGCAATACCTTGTATGAAGTTTCAATCCAATACACGCAGTGACTACCGATTCATAAAATTTCTAAGTCAAACAAAGGCCCTAATTTGCAAAAGAATATGGCACAAGTTATCCCACTTGATTAATTTGATTGGTTTCATGACTACGAAGCCATATGTCGGTAACGCGTCTTGACTAACAATCCAGCAGTTGTGAGTTCGAATCTCCGCCCAGCAACAGTTTCCGTAATGATTGATATAAGACATTGTGTGTCATTATCATTCATCTCTCACAGCTGATTCAAGTGGGAACATAATTAGTTACTTTCAGAAATGGGGTGTGCTCAAGTTCTGGTTAACCTTTCAATATCCAAGAAAACAGTGGTTAGGTTAACTGATCATCTGTTAGCCCTTGATGGCATAAAAATGATGTTAAATATTCAATCAATCAATCTTTATAGGACCCAGTTTCAACTGATATGACAAACCATATTTTAGACCACTAGATGATTAAAACTTTTTTTATAGAATAAAAACAGGATTTACTGTTTACCCACAGTATTGACAATTCCTATGTAAAACCAATGTCCCCTTACTTAACCCCAATCCCTTCATTTGAACAAACTTTAAAATTCTACTCATAGGAATAATTTATACCAAATTATGGCCAAATTTGGATGGTCAATCGAGAAATTTTGTATGCTTGAATGAAATGACAGGAGACAAGAGAATGACATGGGATGAGAGTGTGACAGAAGGTGGTGGTATGACATGGGACAAGGATATGACATGGGATAAGGTGTGACAAAAGTTGATGGTATGACAGGGATAAGAACATGACATTGGATAGGGTGTGACAGAAGGTGATGGTATGACAAGGGATAAGAACATGACATTGGATGGGGTGCAACAGAAGGTGATGGTTTAGCATGGGACATGACATTGGATAGGGTGTGACAGAAGGTGATGGTATGACAGGGGATAACGATGACATGGAATAGGGTGTGACAGAAGGTGATGGTATGACATGGGATAAGGACATGACATGGGATAGGGTACGACAGGTGAGTGTATAACAAGGGATAATGACATGACATGGGATAGAGTGTGACAAAAGGTGATGGTATAACATTGGAAACGGACATGACATTGGATAGGATGTAACAGAAGGTAATGGTATGACAGGATAACGATATGACATGTAATAGGGTGTGACAGAAGGTAATGGTATGAAACGGGATAAGGACATGACATGGGATATCATAGGGTACGACAGGTGATGGTATAACATAGGATAAGGACATGACATAGGAGAGGTTGCTAAAGAAGGTGATGGTATAACATGGGATAAGGACATGACATGGGATAGGGTGTGACAGGTGATGGTATGACATGGGATAAGGACATGACATGGAAGAGTGTGACAGGTGATGGTATGACATGGGATAGGGTGTGACATGGGATAAGGACACGACATGGGATAGGGTGTGACAGGTGATGGTATGACATGGGATAAGGATATGACACAGGATAGGGTGTGACAAGTGTTGGTATAACATGGGATAAGGTGTGGCAGAAGGGGATGGTATGACATGGGATAAGGACATGACATGGGATAGGGTGTGACATGGGATAGGGTGTGACAAGTGTTGGTATGACATGGGATAAGGACATGACATGAGATAGGGTGTGACAGAAGGGGATAGTATAACATGGGATAAGGACATGACGGAATAGGGTGTGACATATGATGGTATGACATGGGATACTGTGTGACAGGTGATGGTATAACATGGGATAGGGTGCAACAGGAGAAGGTATGACATGGAATAAGGACATATGGGATACTGTGTGACAGGTGATGGTATGACATGGGATAAGAACGTGACACGTGAAGGTATGACATGGGATAATAACATGACATGCATTGGACATACTAACGTACACTGCTTCTATTTCTGCATCAGACATACTAACGTACATTACTCATATGTCTGCTTGTCAACAATTAAAATAAGAAAATACCAGCCGTGGACCCGTTGTCACCTTACATGTTTGGTTTTGATCAGTAAAACCTGTATCATTTTTTAATCCTGTCAATACAGACAGTTACCAATATGATCGATAACATCTTAAATGTTTATTATTGTGCTACAATATTTTATGAAATACCGCGCGAGAATGCTGTGTTTGCAAACGTTTGTTGATGTGGACTTCCGGGGCGACAACTAAAACCCGGTCAGATTTCGGCTGACCAGTTGATATTCCGGCTACAATTCACATTCGACGGTTGCTTTCCAGCATTTTTATAATCATATACACAATAAAACGTGCCGATATCAGGATTTGAACAGAATTCTACTGTTCCTTGTATATATGAACCGCCGTATTTATGTTCATATGGCGACACTTTTTATTGGCGACACTAAGGTTCCGAGGTATATTTAGTTTAGGTTGTGTGAGGTGTGTACGTGGGTGGGTGGGTGTGTGTGTGTGTGGGGGGGGGGGGGGATAACAATAAGCTTTTATGATAGGAATAAGAATACAACATAATTCATAATAAGATGAAGCAATGCGGTGGAGTCATTATATAGAAGGATTTTATTTTCAGTACTGGGGCCCAGCGTGAATTTTGGTCAAAACTCAAAAGGCCTATATGTGCTAGGGAGGCAAGAGAAACACGTTTTAGTTCAATTCTTAATTACACATAATTATGCAATCATCAAATTTTCTTAAGGGAGCCCATAAACAATAAAGTTGCCGGAATGATTAAATATCACGACATTACAACAATTATTCAAAATAGGAACAGGTGTCAAGTCCATATTCTGAAAATAGCATTTTAAAATAAAAATGTGAAGTGTAACAGTAGATACAGTTATCTGTGTACTGTGTCTACATTTTGTTAACATTGTTGTGAACAAGATTCCTGTCGCGCTCTGGTATACATACCCCTTTGTGAATTACACAATAATATCCAAGTGAATTTCCTTCAAAGGCAAAAATACAAACTTGTCACATGGAAATGACTTCCCGCGTCATGCTCGCACACGTAAAGCACGCGTTTGAGTGATTCAATTAAGTATATCTCTACACTTTACATATTTACCTCTAACCACAGGGGCTAGTGGCAATATATATTCTATATCACTATATAATAATATAATAAAGACGTCTTTATAATATTATATAAAGTGATAAAGAATAAATATTGTCACTGGCGCCTGTGCATCCAACAAAAAAATCTGATTATTACTGGGGCTGTCAGTGTACAGCAAAAAGAAATAGAAAACTTGAAATATGGTTTAAAACAACAAGGCTATATTTAACTAGAAAGATATTTTTTTTTAGGAATAATGACTTTGAAACAACGTAAGTTTACCAGTAAATAAGTATGTATAACCTTTGTATGTTGTTACCCGTGTGTCGTCTTTATGATGAGTAGTAAAAATTCTTCCTGCGAATTAAAGTTGTTGAATTAGGTTCAATGCCCAGCAATTATGGATTAATACTGTATTGTTTGTTTTCTATAAGGTGCTAGTAATCAAACTCCAGCTACAATAGAACATTGTTTGCAAATCTATGTAAATAGCCGAGAGGCAAAGTTAATAGACCTGTAACCCGACTGATTTCGTTAACACTTTATTTGTTGTTGTTGTTGTTGTTGTTGTTGTTGTTGTTGTTGTTGTGAAATTTACTAGAGCGGATCCAGGTGGTATGACTGAAACTTGGAAAGTTTAGTAAAATTGGCGGAAAACCCAGCACGAGAACTGGTAAAACGACCAAATAGAATAAACATTATTAAATTTATATCAATTGTATTGTCCTCTCTAATTCATGTTCGACATGTTTTCCAATAGCCCACACCTCCATCTATCTTGGACTTCTGAATCTGCTACTGGTATGTTCAGTGATTTTGAAGTTGTTATTTTATGTCCAGTAGATTCGGGAGGTGGTGAGGATCAAACTAACGACCTCCGGGCCGAAAGGCCAAAGCGTTAACCACTCAAGATATTTTCTAACACGAACTACGACATTTATTCCAGAAACAAAAACATGACAGCGAATGTTGTAAGACATCATTCATCCATAACAGTGTGTTGTTAATAAAGAGAACACAAAGTTCTTAGGTCTCTTTGGTAGTGTTTGTGCCTACCTGCCTGCCTGCCACCCTGCCTGTCTGCATGTCTGAACAAAACTAATTACAAAGCAATTGCGTACACTACTTATATGACTGCACAATACGCATTAACGTATACTACCTATATAACCGCACAAAACATATTAAAGTGAACTACTTATATGACTGCACCACACATACTCACGTACACTACTTATGAGGCTGTACCAAACATATTAACATACACTACTTATATGGCTGCACCATACATACTAACGTACACTACTCATGTGGCGGCACCATGCATTCTAATGTACACTTACTATATGGCTGCATCAACTAATGTAATCTACTTATATGACTGCATTATAAACAAGAACGCACACTACTAATTAGCATGCAAAATAAATACTAACGTACACTACTTATATGACTGCTTCATACATACTAACATACACTATTTATATGTCTGCACCAGACAAACTAACATACACTACATATAAATATATATATAGCTGTACAGACATTCTAACGAACACTACGTAAATGGTTGCACCAGACTACTAACGTACACCACTATATGACTGCACCAGATATACAAACGTACACTACATATATGGCTGCACCAGACATACTAACGTACACTACTTATATGGTTGCACCAGACATTGTAACGAACATTACGTAAATGTTTGCACCAGACTTCTAATGTACACTACTTATATGACTGCACCAGACATACTAACGCACACTACTTATAAGGTTGCACAAGACATACTAACGTACACTAATTATATGACTTAACCAGACTACTAACGTACACTACACCATGACTGCACCAGGCATACTAACGTACACTATTTATATGGTTGAAATAGTCATTTTAACGAACACTACATATATGGCTGCACCATATATACTATTGTAAGTTACTTATATGGCTGCACCATACACACAAACGTACACTACTTATATGGCTGCAACGGACCTACTAACATACACTATTTATATGGCCCCACCAAACATACTAACGTACACTACTTATATGGTTGCAGCAGACATTCTAACGAACACTACGTAAATGTTTGCACCAGTTTTACTAATGTACACTACTATATGACTGCACCAGACATACTAACATACACTGCTGATATGGTTGCACCAGACATTGGACCAAACACTACATATATGGCTGCACCGGACATATTAACGTACACTACTTATATGACTGCACCATATACACTAATGTTAACTGCTTATATGGCTGCACCAGATATACAAACGTACATAATTTATATGGCTGCACCAGATATACAAACGTACATAACTTATATGGCTGCGCCAGATATACTAACGTACATTGCTTATATGACTGCACCAGAAATACTAACGTTCACTACTTATATGGCTGTACCAAATACACTAACGTACACTACTTATATGACTGTACCATACACACTAACGTACACTGCTTATATGACTGTACCATACACACTAACGTAATCTGCTTATATGACTGCACCAGACACACTAACGTACACTGTTTATATGACTGCACAAGACACACCAACGTACACTGTTTATATGACTGCACCTTACACACCAACGTACACTGCTTATATGGCTGCACCAGACACACCAACGTACACTGCTTATATGGCTGCACCAGACACACCAACGTACACTGCTTATATGGCTGCACCAGACACACCAACGTACACTGCTTATATGACTGCACCAGACACACCAACGTACACTGTTTATATGACTGCACCTTACACACCAACGTACACTGTTTATATGACTGCACCAGACACACCAACGTACACTGTTTACATGACTGCACCTTACACACCAACGTATACTGTTTACATGACTGCACCAGACACACCAACGTACACTGCTTATATGACTGCACCAGACACACCAACGTACACTGCTTATATGGCTGCACCTTACACACCAACGTACACTGCTTATATTGCTGCACCTTACACACTTACGCACACTGCTTATATGGCTGCACCTTACACACCAACGTACACTGTTTATATGACTGCACCTTACACACCAACGTACACTGTTTATATGGCTGCACCTTACACACCAACGTACACTGTTTATATGGCTGCACCTTACACACCAACGTACACCGCTTATGTGGCTGCGCCAGACATACTAACCTACACTGCTTCTATGGATGCGCCAGACATACTAACGTACACTACTTATATGGCTTCACCAGACATACTAACGTACACTACTTATATGGCTGTACAAGACATACTAATGTACACTACTTACATGACTGCTTCATACATACTAATGTATGCTACTAATATGGCACACAGACATACTAACGTACACTATTTATATTGCAGCACCATACGTAGTTACGTACACTACTTATATTGCTGCACCAGACATACTAACGTACGTTACTTTTATAGCTGCACCAGACATACTAACGTACATTACGTATATGGCTGCTGCATACATACTGACGTACACTACTTATATGACTGTACCATATATACTGACGTACACTACTTATATGACTGCAGTATACAAACTTACGTACACTACTTATATGGCTGAACCAGACATACTAACGTACACTACTTATATGTCTGCACCAGACACACTAACGTACAC
Organism: Panopea generosa; assembly: GCA_029582155.1. Classification (NCBI taxonomy): domain Eukaryota; kingdom Metazoa; phylum Mollusca; class Bivalvia; order Adapedonta; family Hiatellidae; genus Panopea; species Panopea generosa. Next base: position 45,402,023 of record CM055911.1, on the reverse strand, counting down.
AACTTATATTGCTTTACCATACATACTGACGTACACTACTTATATGGCTGCACCAGACATACTAACGTACACTACTTATATTGCTTTACCATACATACTGACGTAAACTGCTTATAGGACTGCACCAGATATATTAACGTTCACTGCTTATATGGCTGCACTACACATATTTACGTACATAACATATATGGCTGCACCATACATACTAACGTACATTAGTTATATAGCTGCACCAGACAAACTGACGTACACTATTTATATGTCTGCTCCAGACATACTTCCGTACATTAGTTATATAGCTGCACCAGACACACTGACGTACACTATTTATATGGCTGCACCAGACAAACTGACGTACACTACTTATATGGCTGCACCAGACACACTGACGTACACTACTTATATGGCTGCACTACACATATTTACGTATATAACATATATGACTGCTCCAGACATACTTACGTACATTAGTTATATAGCTGCACCAGACACACTGACGTACACTATTTATATGTCTGCTCCAGACATACTTCCGTACATTAGTTATATAGCTGCACCAGACACACTGACGTACACTATTTATATGGCTGCACCAGACAAACTGACGTACACTACTTATATTGCTTTACCAGACACACTGACGTACACTACTTATATGGCTGCACCAGACAAACTGACGTACACTACTTATATGGCTGCACCAGACAAACTGACGTACACTACTTATATGGCTGCACCAGACATACTGACGTACACTACTTATATGGCTGCACCAGACATACTAACGTACATTATTTACATGACTGCTTCATACATACTAATGTACACTACTTATATGGCTGCACCAGACATACTAACCTACACTACTTATATGGCTTCACCAGATATACTAACCTACATTGCTTATATGGCTGCACCAGACACACTGACGTACACTACTTATATGGCTGCACCAGACACACTGACGTACACTATTTATATGGCTGCACCAGACATACTGACGTACATTAGTTATATAGCTGCACCAGACACACTGACGTACACTACTTATATGGCTGCACCAGATATACTAACCTACATTGCTTATATGGCTGCATCAGACATACTAACGTACATAACTTATATGCCATCTCTCATTTGCTCATTATAATGTACAAAGCTATGTCCCAAACATACACCAACTGTATGCTGATTTATGCTCATTTGATGTATTGGCTTCCACGGAAACCTGGTTGAATAACAACACTACCAAACACCCTACTACAAGGATCGCCCGACTGACAGATATGGCGGTGTTTTAGTCTATGTTAAGAATACGATCACTGCCCGCCGAAGGCAAGACTTCGAGGTAAACGACATTGAATGTATTTGGTTAGAACTGAAGGTGAAACATAATCCTATTTTGTTCGGCGTTTTCTATCGTCCACCGAATTTCAATGTTGCTGTCCTTTCGTGTAATCAGGATTCCATAGCGCTAGCTGCCGATACTCAGATTAAAGACATAGTGGTTAGTGATGATTTTAATCTCGACTGTCTCAAACGTGCATCTCGGTTGAAAATTGACAACATTTGTATGCAATTCGGCCTCTCTCAATTAATTTCAGACCCGACCAATTTTACCGAGTCTTCCCAGTCCATTATTGACCTATTCCTTTATCCTCTCCAATCCTCCCCAATCTAGTATCCATCTGTGGTGTAGGTGTGAACCCTTCCTTGAGCAGAATATTCGCTACCATTGTCCAGTTTGTTGTTGTATCAGATACTCTAAACCTCGACACACACCCTTCAAGCGAAAAGTCTGGACATTTTCGGAAGCCAATTTTGATCAGTTGCGTACCAATGTATCTGAGTTTGATTGGCAATCTTGCTTTGATACTGATATTGATGTTTATTGTTCTAGTCTCATTGCAGCTCTACTTTCTTTGTGTGATAAGTGCATTCCTAATAAAACTGTAACAGTACGACCCACCGATTTTTGTATGATATGATTTTGAAATGTGTATGTTCGCGATTTTTCTAAAATAATTAATTAATCAAGTACGATTCAATGTGAAGAAATATCTATTCTCCCAAAAGGAAAATAATATGGATTTATAGCTGGGATACATATTTTTAAATGCTAGCTAAATAACAAAGTATACTTTTTGTGATATGAACCCAAGAACATTAAAATAATTTGATAGCTTTATGGGTAAATTCAAGTTGAGGATTTATGACTACTCACATGCTATATAAAGGACATATTTAGAAACACGTTGGATCATGAAGATACAGTTATATCATATGTGTTTTATTTCATATGAAGGAAGATGATTGAAATCACAACAACGGAAGTTCCGATTGTTTATGGCTTTTTAGATGTATGATATGGAGATGTGTCACAAATAAATAAATAAAATATATGGATATTTAGTTTAAACTTATCGTAGTTAATACTGTCTGATTCTTACAACGTGCAGCAAATATGCCACATCGGTAAAATCCCAAATATATGTCCTTTGAATCGAGCAAAATAAACAATTATATGTTATTGACTTTGTTGTTATTTCCATTGTTATGGATTCAGCATACCATAATCATAGGAAAATTTGATTTATATCATAGTTATTTACAAAGGATATACGTTTAATCATCGATCGAATACAGCTGGAATTAGTAAAAACGGTCAAAAATCGTCATAAAAAGTTAAATTTCAAGACCTATTTTAAGGCATTATTGTATTTTTTTCCATATATTTTCTTAATAAATATGTCAAGGACAATACATAATTTTTGAGATTAATGCATTTTAACATCATAAACACTAGTATACACGCCACATTTACCTTTTCCCTACAGCCGGAAAAATGACCAGTTCAGCCGGAACCTGGCCGGGTTTTAGTAGTACCCCACCGGATGGCGGTGAGGAGATAGAAATAACCTTTGGACGAGGTTAGAAAGTGTTATGTTATCACTAGTTAACAATCTTGTCAGTGTGTTTGTATAACTTTTGCACAATCGTTAGTATCTGACCCGTCCGTCTGTACATAGTGACTTAACTGTATAGCCTCTAATTTATTGGTAAAGTTTTGTTTTTAGCTATCCAAGATGACGGTAGTGGTTCGCATATAAACTAACATTTATAACAATTGTGACATTTGCTTTTTTTGGTGTCGGTTTTTTTTTTATATATATTTTATGTTATGAAAAAGATATGTAAAAAAAGTGCAGCTAGCTGAGTCAGAAGAGAATTCACCATGTCGGCGAAGCCCCGGAATGGCTGCTTATTTTATCTTATCCTGTCATTGTCAGATTGGTGCCCAACCTGGGACTGAGACTGTGACTTATATATATTCCGAGAAAAATGTTCATCTTTTAAGGAATGTAACATAACCTGTTGCGAGAGAAATGTACGTCAGTGGTCCAGCAAAAGGCCCTGTGTTGGAGTCTGTATATTTTCTTGTCTTGATGCATTTGCATGTTGTTTTTTTTACACATTAAATAAAAAATGCTTGGTTACATTCAGTTTGAGCAGCATGTTTATGATGTTGCATTGGTCTAGTGGTAAGCATACTTGCTATAAAATCAAGAGACTTCAGGCCCTCCTTAAAAAAATATTTGTTGCTGTGCTCCGACCCAGTATTTTTCATGTTGGTAGCTAACTTTTTTTTTCGTTACTAAAATTTAATTTTGCACACTGGTTAAGAAGCAATAGTCATCCCGAAAAAGTACTTTTTCTTTGATTTACTAAATACATGTTATTTTTCATTATCGTAATTCCTGTGAAATACAAGTTACCTTATGACCTTTAAGTGAACAGAATATTCGTGTAACATCTTTATGCTAATACCGCTATGCATAGAGTACCAAATGGGGTAGTTGTGTTGTCGATAAAATACAACACAGAAGCAATACCCGTCGCCTTAAGGTTATGGTCTGGTTTCGCCCTTTTTAAATATAATTTATATATAATTCAAACATAACAGTTAATATACATTCTATTCATGATTTAAGTCGATAATGTATCATTTTTTTGCACTTTTAGGAACATTATAGATCTATTAAAAAATTGTATCCGACATCATGTGTTAGTCAGGTTGTTGGTGTTTGATAATGACCTCACCAGTTTCAGTGCACAATAAGGAAATTGATACTGCAAGGGCAGATTCAGGGTGGCAGGCGAAATGCGCCCCACAAAATTCGAAAAAACAGTTTTTTTCCACATGTTCAAGCTTTAATTTTAACTTTGGATTTTCTTGGCCTTCTTTGCACCCTATGTGTTCCCCTTAACCAAAATTCCTGGATCTGCCACTGGATAGTCTGTATTGAACACAAAAAGTGATGTATTTCAGAAACTTTACCCACTGAGCTAGTCATGCTTGTAATGATATTGTAGATTTAACAAACCAGTCTTTTTCCCCAAAGTTATTTTTAAAATCAAACATGCGTGAGATCATGTTCGCACATTCCCTACGTAATAAAGTATACAAATGGGATACACAAATGTGTCAGAGGTCAATTTTATGGTAAAAACTTGCCTGATTGATGTAATTCTTCTTCTGTTTGCCTAGAAAAAAATCTCCCTTGTGATTCTGAGAAAATCTCACAATAATTCTAAGAAAATAAAAAAATTAGGGATATGACAGTTATTGCTTCGCGACGACTATTGCTTCTTATCCAGTAGTCATTTTAAAGAAAAATGGACAGAAATCATGAAAAAAAGTTTTTTAAGGATGGCCTCAGTTTATGATTTCCGGTTGGCATGTGTCTGGAAATATACAATAAAATAGTCCGGGACCAACATAACTTTCAAGCATAGAATAGTGATTAATTATGTATCTTAATCTCATATTATAGGGCCCCTCATGGCGATGTATAATAATAAAACTGAATATACCCTAATTAAATAACCTGGAATGTGTTGAAATGGCGTTGAACTCATTATTAAAACATATAACACAATCAGCTGACTGGAATAATGTATATAGTTTTATCATCTCGCTTATCTCACATTATCATCTTCATTGCACTGGCATCTAATGGCCACTTCTCACTGCTGAGGTATCAGGTTTGAGCCCTGCTTGGTTCAAAAAAATTTTGTGAGAAAGTTTGCTAGTTACTTGCAGAAGGGAACTGTGCAAGCTATAAACAATTTAGTAGTGGATCTGCTATGCATACATTATTGATGGAAATATATCATGAGAAATGTAATTTGAAAACTTCTGTATTTGGTATATATAAGATTGAATTTTATAAATTTTGTCTTCTTACGAAGCAAAAATTCAGCCCTCATATCAATTAATGCTTTTTACAATCTCAACTGATGCTGCTTATTAAAGAAATTATGATATCCTCAATATTGAATATTTATATCTTGGATGAAGACAACTGTAACAAAATTAAGATCCATGACCAAGTGGTCTAAGGACATGTTGTTCAATGACCACATTCACTGCGGAGGTCATGGGTTCTAGCCCAGCTGAGTCCAAACACTTTATGTGAGAAAGTATGTTAGTTACTTGTAAAAGGACGGTGATTCTACACAGATGGTTTTAGAGGCCTTCCTCCGTCAATAAAACTGGATACGTTATATGTAACTTGTTATGTTGAAATAGCGTTAGATCCCATGGATCTTGGTCAATAGCTGTGATGCTGTAGCAGTTATAAATTTTATAACCAGGTCTTCTGAAATTCATACATAGATGCATATTTAATATTTTCTTTTTTTTTTCAGAATGTATCGTGGTGTGTCAAGAATGTTACCATGGAAACATCTGAATCACAGACAGCCTGGGCTTCCTGCTGTAATGTCTACAGCTGCAGGAGGCAAGGTAGAAACAAAAGCTGTGATCTTCGATATGGGTGGTGTAATACTTCCCTCACCTGCCGGGCTGTTCAAGGGTAAGAAGCATCCATTACCAGTAAACCCTTTCATTTCATCTTGTACTTGTAGCTCAGTTGTTATTGTATAGTACTATTGAGTCAGACTTCTTGGTAGAACCAATAATGATGTTGTCTGTGAGAGACTAGGTCACTTCCGACTCATAGCATTGAGGGGTTGGTAGGTAAATTATTATTTTTTTTTTTGTTATCAATCAGAGAATTTTTTTAAGGACAGGTAATGACCGAGAATATTTTAAAAGAACACCATTTTTCAAAAAAATAATTTTTGTTTTTGGACACCCAAAAAAATTATCCTGACCAGCGGGATTGTTTTGGGTCGGCCAGAAGTAGCAAACAAACAATTTTTTTTATTCAAGCCCTACGGGATGGATTTTGGGATCAAACTTCCAACATTTCTCAGAAGGGTGGTAGTGTAGTAGAGAGAATGTTGGTGGCTCATGCTAGCGGTAGCAGGTTTGATCTTCAGCTTGACCCAACACTCCGTCCTGGTTCTACCGAGGAAGTAGATTCAAGAGCAGTTTGCATAAGCTCTGAGCTTACTTCACATTCAAGCTAAAATAAATTAGTATAAATTAAACTAACTTCTCTCATGAGTGGACAACACTATTCACTATGCCACTGCAACTTTGCATAACATGTCTATACAAACTTATAAATATCAAACATTTTAGTTTTTGACCACATGTATCTAGTATCTAACTGTATAAAAGCAACAGTAATGTCTTTCTCATGTCAATACATCATTGGATACCCACGGGTGTCAATTCTGATACTGTGCATCCATCACATGTGGGTAAATATGCTAGCTCTTTGTTGTTTTATTTGAACAGAACAGAACAAATTACAGCTAATGTTAACGACTTATCAAAACGGCGTTGCATGAAACTAGCGTTGCGATTGGATAACATTCCCTTCATGAAATCGTGAAGGAACCAATCATATGGTTGCATTGTGGCTTGGTAGAAATGACGCAAAGCTAGTGTAATATCCCACGGGTGGTAAATGGAGAGTATCAGAATGGATTACGCGCGGTATTCAACGATGATTACGTGTGGTATTCGACGATGATTACGTGCGGTATCCAATGATGATTATGCATGGTATCCAACGATGATTACGCACGGTATCCAACGATGATGTCAATACTGTATGTGTAAATCAACTTGTATGTTTTTAGTGGAGCACATGGAACCAAGGATAAGAGTGTGGTGGATTTGTGCTGCTACTTGTCCTTTATGGATATCAAATCCCCGTTAAAGTCATAAATCATGATAGTAAGATGCTTTATAGTTATTTTAAAAACAATTTTATATATAAAGACATTTATAAATACTACCACCCACCTGTACATTAAAGATAGCACATTAAAGATCTAGTTGTATTAAGAGAAAAAGCTGAAAGCTACACACATTTTAAAGAATTTGGATATCATTTCAGAATTTGAGAGACAGAAGAATCTGCCTGCGGGTCTTATTCTGAAGACCATTTTATCTAACAAAGAGACTGGGGCATGGACTAGATTGGAACAAGGCGAACTGAATCTGCCAGAGTTTGGCAAAGTGTTCAGTGATGAATGTTCACAACAGGTAATACACAATCATGTACTTCTATAACAAATCGCAAAATTTCTTTTGTCTATATTTGGGTAATTTTTTATACCTCCACCATTCAAAGAATGATGAAGGATCATTAAGTGTTACCTTTGTTCATCTGTTCATTCCTCCTTTAATGCAACCAAGGTAAAAAATAAGTTTTTGATTGATATTTTCTGAAGGGGTCTATGTAGTTATGTAGTATTTAGTGTGTGCCTGTATAATAATAATAAAATACAGGACAATATCAATATTTGTCAACGTCTGACAAGTTTTACAGGCGTTATTGCCCCTTTTTAGCTCGCCAGGAACGAATGTCCAAGGAGAGCTATTGCCATGACGTCAGTGGCGTCTGTAGACACCGAGGTTAAACTTTTGCGTTTAGTTGTGTTTAAGTTTTGGTGTTTGCCTCCAATCTCAATCTTTGCATGGGTGGTGAGTTTTATCCCATAGGCGAGCTTTCTTATCTTCTGACAACTCATGTTTTACTTAATTTCTGGTACAGGATTAGTTTCCAATTAATAGTGGAGGCATTGAATGATGGACGGACACAATTCTAGTTTTAATGAGCTTTTACACTATTTTCATCCCATTACAGGTTAGTTTAACTTATTTCAGCTCAGTTACGAAGAAAGCTTCACGTCCATTTACATGGTAGAACCTTAGAGGGATGAATTCACCGACCATTCTTGAGAATATTCTTAGACTTGAGCTTGAAAATCCAAATTTCAACCTTAGATATCTAGTTTACCATGACAGATAGAATAAGTGTGAGAGTTTATATGACTATATATTACATGTGCCTACATGCTTACAAATTTTGGTCTAAATAAAAAAATGATCTTAGAATGTTATTAGGAATGAATACAACCACCGACCTTGCTAGATGGTATTCAGCTTACTAACAATAAAGAAACATCAGAAATGACTTGGGTTAAAGGTCACTGCTTCATCACCATGCATAGATATATTCATGCAATAATTCCATGATATACGCAGATTTATAATGAGACTCTACCTATTTGATTTCTTGTTCATTACAGCTGGGAAAAGCGATAGACATGTCCGACCTGATGCCCAGCTTTAACCGTTACATTACCAAGCCGTTCCCACAGTTGATAGATGCAATACAGTGTGTCAGGGCGGAGGGTCTGAAGACGGCACTGCTGACAAACAACTGGTTCAACGTAGACAAAAACACAAGTTATATCCCAGTTGATTTTTCCCTTTTTGACGTGGTAAGTGTTAAAGTGGCAAACCACAAAGTTATATCCTTTAAATGCAATAAAAAAACTGGTATAGGCCATTACAACTAAATATTTCTTAAAAACGAGGAGGGTGGGAGCATTTTATTTTTTATTTTTAACATTTTTGATGGTTTTTTTTAATTTTTTTTAATTTTTTTTAATGAAAATAAAAAGGGTTGGGGCGGCATGAAAATTATGGGGCGGGCGGGGATGATAATTAATTTATTATGGCCATAATTGTTATATTTAGCATAAATTGTATTGTGCCTATCTTGATCGATGCTGGGTTTCACAAAATAACTTGTGATAGAAATGCCTGCAAGTCAATTTGACATTTTTTTTCGTTGCATTGTTTAATTTTAATTGACATTTGAAATGGCTGTATTTCCAGAAAATATATCATCATTTTCTGCATGGTTTAGGCCAATTTTGGGTTCACTTGGATGAATATTAAAATTTTATGAATAGTTGTTGGTTTATGCTTACAACAATTTTTTTCCTAAGTTTTTTTGTGAAATGCACTCCATATCTGGTGCAAAATACCATTTTGTATCATCTAAACTTTAAACTCGCTGTTATCGCCAATATTAGAGCTAGGCCTGACCTGTGGAATATCGTCAATGAAATTTCGAACGTAGGCTGAAATGGCCAAGAGATTTTCCAATTACTGATCATTAAACATATTTTAAATTGAAAATAAGATTTATTCACAAATAAGAGCAGTATTGCCCTTATAAATCCATGGAAGGCAATGAAAAATTCACGAAAGTTGTTTATTTCTGTCTGAAAAAATGAATTTGGTTCAATTGAAAAAATTTGATAAGCATTAAAGTTTAGATGTCAAAAGTTTTATTGTGCCAACATTGAAGAATTTTTAGACATGTGATTTGACAAACAATTGCTTATATACATTACATACAGTCAAACCTGTCTTAAGCAGCCAGTCAAGGGAAGGAGCAAAAGTAGCCTTTTAAGACAGGTTGTTGCTTAATGCAGGTAAAGTTGCTCTGAAAACATAGAAATGGGAAATAGCAAATGTGGCTGGTTAAGACAAGTGGCTGCTTAATAGAGGTGGCCACTTACACAGATTTGACTGTATTATTACTTTTAAAAAACAAATGGTTTCAGACTTTGAATATAAAGACCACAATGTGGTATAGTGGTAGAGCGTCCGCCTCACATGCGGAAGGTTGTGGGTTCGATCCCCAACCAGGTCATACCAAATACTTTAAAAATGGTACTTGAAGCTTCCTTGCTTGGTGCTCAGCATTAAGAGGAGAGTTCTAGGTCTGGTCGGCCCGATGTAAATATAATGTGACTTGGTGGGGTATCATACAGTGTGTCTGCGGCATGATACTCCAGTGTGACAGCGCTCAGAATACTGTCTCAAGTAGACACAGTCGCGATATAACTGAAAAATTGTTGAAAGCGATGCTAAGCACCATACAACAACAACAACAGACTTTAAATATAACTTTTTCTGTATTGTGTACTTACAGGTTGTTGAGTCATGTAAGGTTGGCTACAGAAAGCCTGACCCCAAGATTTACGAAATCGTTCTCAGAGACCTTGACTTACCAGGAGAACAGTGTATATTTCTTGATGACATTGGAGGCAATTTAAAGGCCGCTCAAAAATTTGGTATTAGGACTATCAAGGTAGGTAATGCTTGAATATAGTAGGCATTCTCTCATGTAGATAAATATATCTGCCATTTTCTTTTGAAATATTTCTTTCTGAGATATTCTGAGGCTGTAGAACAAATTTCATGACCTATTATCACAGCTCAGCAGGGATTCAAATTCACAACCCCTAGAATGAAAGCCAGACACATTATCAATTGCTTAGGTTGTAGGTTCGAGTTCGACTCGATTCATAAACTTTATGTGAGAAAGTTTGCCAGTTACTTGCGGAAAGATGGTGGTTCTACTCAGATTCAATTTGAGGTTTTCCACCACCAATAAAACTGGATATGCCATATATAGTCTGAATTGGTTAAAAATTAAAAAACAACAAAAAAAAGATTGATTGAGCCAGCCAGGCCTGACTTTGGCACAATATAAACATGTTAATTTTTAGTTTTTAGTTTTCATTGTAATTAATCGAAGCAGTAACCAAGCAACCTTGAAAATTGAGAGGTCACAGATGATTTTGTTACCCACAGGTGGAGGGTCCTGATCAAGCAGTGAAAGACCTTGGAGAAATGCTCGGATACCCAGTGCAGGGTTTCATGCAGGGAACAAAAAGCGTTCCTAAGAGACTCCAGCTTGATGAAAAGAAATTAAAGAGTTTTCTCAACTGGCAGCTCAAATTACACTCAAAAGGTAAAGCTCAACTTGAATGTTTTGTGGCATCCATGCCAGTTTTATCTTCATTTCAAACTGTTTACCTTTTTACTCCGGAAATTTTGTTTTATGGTATTTAGTGTTGCTTTCATTTTTTCAGTCATATCTCAGCGATATCTACTTGGAATAGTATTCTAAGCTTTACCACACTGGAGTATTATGCCACCGACACATGGTATGATACCCCACCCAGTCACATTATACTGACACCTGGCTGACCAGACCTATAAGTATCCTCTAGATGCAAGTGAGGAAGCTTCTAGTATCTTTATTAGCTCGCCGGGACAAAGTCCAAGGAGTGCTATTGCCATGACCCCGGAGGCGTTGTCGTCGTTTGTAGACACCCAGGTTAAACTTTTGCGTTTAAGTTTCAGATATCTATGCAACCACTCATTGGATGTGAATGAAACTTCGCATGTGTGTTCACCATCTTCAATGGAACACACACAGACAAGAACCATAACTCTGGATTGCATTTTGGCACAGTTATGGCCCTTTTTGGACTTAGACACCCAGAGGCGAGCTTGTTAAAGTCTTTGGTATGACCCGGTTGGGGATTGAACCCACGACCTTCCACATTTGAGCCGGATGCTCTGCCGTAAGACCGCGGTGATATTCTATGAATTTTAAAAACTGCTGTTTATTGAAAAAAAAATTGCCAAAACACATCAAGTGTAGCAACTTGCTTCATCTATTAATTGGAGCATTACCTTTTTATGCTACCGCAAGTGTTTTATACATATTGTTAGGTACATTTCATATTTATTTCAAATGTTATATTTCTTTTTATACATGTATAAACCTATAATGTCAAAATTTGACTTCACAATGAATTTTCATGAAAGTTATGTCTCTAAATCCAGGTTTAGGCCATGCCTGGCGGGTCTATTCTAAGGTGCCATCTGGAGATCACTTACATCTCATCACTAAGGTTGTAGATTTGAGTCCTGCTCGCTCCAAAATCTTTTCCAATTACTTGCAGAAGAACAGTGGTTCTACTCAGATTCATTCTGAGGTATTCCTCTACCAACAAAACTTAATATGCCATAATTATGTAACCTGAAACGTGTTGAAAATGATGTTTAGCATCATTCAAAAAAAGAATGCAGGTTTGTAGTCATTGAATTATGTTATTAAAAAAACAAATCATGTTTTAATCAAATAATTTTTCCAACTTTAAAAATGTCGCACAGAGCAAGTCTCTGACCTGTGAGATTGTTGTTGGTCAGTGGGAAGTGGCAAACAAACAATACTTTAAATTGTACACCTTGTTCACAAATAATTCATGTTTTACTCACAGAGGATCCTATTGTAAGATGTTTTGAGCATGGGCAGTCCAACCCCACCTACTTCATCAGATACGCTGGCAAGAACATGGTCCTCAGGAAGAAACCGGTATTGCATGTTCCATCTTTTACCTTTTCTGTAGTCACATACATGTAATGGCTAATTTGTAGTGTTTGCTATGCATGTGGCAGCTTCATTTGATTCTAAACATGATTATATTAAAGTAATGGTACAAGCAGGACCTAAATTCATCAATATTTTGTCAATGTCCAAAATTTAAGATTCATATAACATCTATCAAACAAGCAAATCATTATAATTATTTGCATATTCAATCAGTTTTAATGATTATTTGACAGAAAATGTAACATGATGACATTTCTTACTCATAATTGTATATTTACAGGGTTTTACAAAAATGTAAGATTTGAGTCCGAGTTCGGTTCTCAGACTCAAATTGTTGATGAATTGAGGCTTTGGACTGTATGAGATGTCAGTATAACTGCTGGCATTTTATGAGCTCGCTGGGACAAAGTCCAAGGAGAGCTATTGGCATGACCCGGCTTCGTTTTCGTCGGCGGAATAGGTGTCGTCTGTAGACACCCAGGTTAAACTTTTGCGTTAGTTGCGTTTTAATTTTGGTGTTTACCTCCAACCTCAATATTTGTGTTGGTGGTGAGTTTTATCCCATAGGCGAGCTTTGTTGTCTTCTGACAACTCTTGTATTCTTGTTATAATGAATTAATTTGTTTATCATTTGAGCATGAAAGCTTTAGCTGAGCATGGAACAATGTTTTATAACCTCTGTCCGAGCTGTATTTTTCTTACTAGACTGATAAATGATTTTATTAATATTTAGCCGGGTAAATTGCTACCTTCTGCCCATGCCGTGGAGAGGGAATTTAAAGTTATGAAAGCTGTAGGCACCCAGGGTGTTCCTGTACCTAAAATGCTGGGTTTATGTGAGGATGAGAGGTAGGTCTTGTTTTCTACTCCTATCTGATATATATAATGATAGAAATCTATTTAAAGTAATAATTTTACCTAAATGGGGCATTGTTTGTCCAAATAAATACAGTGTAGTCTTAACTTAGGTATCGTTGGCTTGTCTAAGAAAAATGGTGGTGTAGCAACAAATATCGATTGCTAATTTGGTTTTGAACTGACAGTCAAACCTACTGTAAGCAACCAGTCAAGGGAAGGAGCAAAAGTGGCTTTTTAAGACATGTTGTTGCTTAATGCAGGTAAAGTTGCTCTGAAAACATAAAAATGGGCAATAGTAAATATGGCTGCTTAAGACAAGTTGCTACTTAATAGAGGTGACCACTTACACAGGTTTGTCTGTACTTGATTGACAGATCGTGCCAGGTCAGAACAGAATGTACGCCGAATGTTTGAAATGAAATATCAAGAACTAAGTATTTTATGTAATGAATAGACATTTGCAGCCTAGCTATAAAGATATTTTAAAGCTAAATATTTAATTCATATTGGCTTTTTATGAGTAACTTTGATTCTTTATTTACTAAATTTATATTTTAGAACTTAATTGTGAAAAAAAATAAAACAACAATAGCAGGTTTACTAAATATTCATAATGGACACAATTTTTACAATTTGAAAAAAACAGAAAAGAAAAAGGTAAAATAAATCTTCAAACATTTGTATTAATTATTTGAATGATTACTCACCCACAGTCTCCTCGGAACACCTTTCTATGTGATGGAACACATGCCTGGGCGTATATTTCAAGATCATCTTCTGGTGGAAAACACCCCAGAAGAAAGGAGAGTGATCTACTCTGAGATGGTCAAGACGCTGTGTAAAATACACTCAGTTGATATTGATGCTGCCAAACTGCAAGATTATGGCAAACAAGGTATGTTGTATTCATCATTTTGTCCAGCACACTATTTAGTTTATACTAATTTAGTTGAGGTTGATTGCAAAGAAAGCTCAGAGCTTATATTTATAAAGTACATATCCTAGGTAGATACTGAGTGTTGTTTATCACTGCCCAACACTTTATTCACTGCCCAATATTTTATTCACTGCCCAACACTTTATTCACTGCCCAATATTTTATTCACTGCCTAACACTTTATCCACTGCCTAATACTTTATTCACTGCCCAATATTTGATTCACTGCCCAACACTTTATTTACTGCCCAACACTTTATTCACTGCCAAACACTTTGTTCACTGCCTGGCACTTGATTCACGGCACAACATTTGATTCACTGCACAACACTTTTTTCACTGCACAACACTTTATTCACTACCCAATACTTCATTCACTGCCTAACACTTAAATCACTGCCCAACACATTATTCACTGCCCAACACTTTATTCACTGCCTAACACTTTATTTAAATGTATGACCAAAATAAAAATAGCTACCTACATACCCATATGAAAAAAATTGGGTTGTTGGAGCATAGTTAGGGTGGTCAAAGTGAAATTGAATGTCCAATGTTAGAGCAATTATGAATATTTATCATTAAAGGTGGATATCTGATTTATCATTGAAGGTGGATATCAAATTTATCATTGAAGGTGGATATCTGATGCGTAACTTCACCAGGTGGGCCAGACAGTATGAGGCCAGTAAAACGCACGAGATAGAGAGTATGAACAAACTGATGGAGTGGATTCCCACACACTTGCCAGAAAACGAACGCTGCACAGTTGTACATGGCGACTTTAGGTAATTGTTACAATGATTGAAAGTTATTTGTAGCAATGTAATTTGTTTGTTCGACTATTTAGCATCATGTTTTTGCCATCTAGGGCTGACAGATTATCAGTTAATCTAACCACTCTTTCCTAGGATCTTGGAAGGCTTACCAATGCTCAAGCTCACCCATCTCCACTAGTAACTGATAACTTTCCCACTTAAATCAGCAGTGAGAAATGATGAATGACAATGAGACACAATGTTGTATATCAGTCGTCACAGAGGCTGTGGACAGGCAGGGATTCTAACTAATGACCGCTGGATTGAAAGTAAGACACTCATCTGACTGAGCTAATCAGGCCGAACTGGCAATTTAGTAGTCTAAATATAAATCAACATTGGTAGATAGTATTTATGATTCTGTTGTTTCATATTACAAGGTTTAATTTTATTTTTGATTTACGTTTTGCTTATGCATGTATCATTTACTTCACGCCCCTCAGGTAGTGGGTTACAAAACCCGAAAAGCTTTATGTGAAAAAGTTTTCCAATTATTTGCAAATGGAAGGTTGTTTTATATAGATTCATTCTGAGGTCTTTCTACACCTGGTATTAAACCCATATGAAAAAAGCCAGCCACTCAAGAGAGATAGCAAGGATGGTGTACCAGAATAGCTAGGGGTAAAGCGTCCACCTCGCATGTGGAAGGTTGTCGGTTAAATCCCTGGCCGGGTCATACCAAATATTTGAAAATGGTACTAAAAACTTTCTTGCTTGGTGCGCAGCATTTAGAGGATAGTTCTAGGTCTGGTCGGCCTGGTGTCAGTATAATGTGACTGGGTTGGGTATCATACCAAGTGTCTGCGACATGATACTTCAGTGTGGTAGCGCTCAGAATAGTCTCAAGTAGACACCGTTGTGATATAACTAAATTGTTGAAAGCAATGCTAAACACCATACTACAACAACGTTAGTAGTTGCCTGTTTACTTATGATGAATAGAAGACAATCAACATGAAAAAAGTGCAGAAGTGACCTTATTGAGCTGAACTCTTTCATACAGGTTAAAAAATAACTGACAAAAAATTGCTGCTAAATGCAGATTAGAATATTTAGACACTTTGGTAGGTAAAATATGACATTTGATAGAAACACGTTAATTGCAGCTTGCTGTTCATTTCAGGTTTTCTACAATGGCTGTAGATACAGTGATGTTCTTTTCATGATACTTTTTATTTTGTAGACTTGATAACTTGATATACGCCCCACACCAAACAAAAGTGACTGGTGTACTTGACTGGGAGCTGTCAACATTAGGTGACCCTTTGACTGACCTAGCAACCCTTGTTTGGTGCTATTACATTCTGCCTGGATTTCCATTGTTCCCGTGTAAATGACAGGTGTAAAATTGTCTCCTTTTGTTTTATCCCAAATTAATCCATTTACAGTTTCATTTCCTTTTCAGTTATTAGTTCCAGATGCTCACAATAATTTATATTAATTATATATTTCCATTTTTAGGCTGGATAACTTAATATATGCCCCTTTCCGACCTGAAGTGATTGGGGTGTTAGATTGGGAGCTGTCAACCCTCGGTGATCCCCTTACTGACCTAGCGACGTTAGCAATTTGCTATTATATTCCACCTGGTTTCCCCATGTTTCCCTGTAAGTTGATAATAACCAGTTTGCTAGAAAAAATGTCCACAAATATGTATATGGAGAAATGAAATTAATTTTCCACGTCGTAGCTTTGATTTTTGTCCCCTGCTTCGTGAAAAGTGGGAGACACTAATTTGGGTCTGTCTGTCCGTCCGTCACACTTTGGTTTCCATGCTATTATTTATAACTTAAAAATGCCTGAATCAAATCTTTTGAAATTTTAATTTTAATACAATGTTTATAATGACAAAACACAGGCTAAGTTCGATTTTAAGGGTTGTGGCATTTGTCATACTACAGTTATGCCCCTTTGCAAAAAATTGTATTTTGGGGGGTTTCCGTGCAATATTTTAAGAATGACTGAATCAAGTCTTTTGAAAAAAGGCAGGGGACATGAATTCACTGAATTTGCTTGTTTGACAATAAAATTCAACTAAAATGCCACCACATGCTTAATTTGGTGAAATATGCATTTGGGCTTGCTTTAAGATTGAAGGCAAAAGTCGCTGTTACTTCATAAATAGAAAATAGTTTACCACAAAATATTGTATTGAAACATTTTGGAAGATACCAAATTACATTGAAAGCAATAGATGTGAGGGTCATGTCAGACAACAAACTGTTTTGGTCAAGGTGACTTTGATGTACATGTAGCTGAAGATCTCCATGTATATAATTATTGGACATCTTTTCTAGATTGTTATATCATGATCGCTCGGAATTCTTAAGAGGAAAAGAATTTGTACATAAATCACTTTCCATTTGGCTTCATCTCTTTCCATTTGGTTACATCTCTTTCCCTTTTGTTGCAATACTTTCCATTTGGTTGCATCTATTTCCATTTGGTTACATCTCTTTCCCTTTTGTTGCAATACTTTCCATTTGGTTGCATCTATTTCCATTTGGTTACATTTCTTTGGAAGATGATCTCTCTCTTTTATAGAATAAATAAATCTGCGATAAGAAATCTACTCAACAGAGACATATTAAGAAGTTCGAGGATCATGATATGATAGCTGTGTGTAATGGATATAGAATATCGTGTGTGACTTACTTATTTTTTGTTACTAACCCTTGCCCTCTCACTCAGACTGGATAATATGATATACAACGCCACTGTCCCCTATGTCGCTGGTGTGTTAGACTGGGAGTTATCTACCCTTGGTGACCCCTTCACTGACCTTGCCACCATGTGTCTGTCTTATAGGATGCCAGAAAGTCACCCCACTCTTAAACGTGAGTCCAATTTTGGATAGTTGTGTCTGTTGTATAGAATGGCAGTTGATCAGCTGCAATTTAAATAAAAACAAGAAATAAAATAATCAGAAATATCTTCTGTGGGGTTAAATTATCATAACTAATTCATTGTTTTGGTAAATAATCAAACCAGTCTACTGTAAGTTAAAGTATCATAACTTATTCATTGTTTTGGTAGATCATAATCGTCTACTGTGAAGTGAAAGTATCATAACTAATTCATTGTTTGGTTAAATAATCAAATCTGTTTACTGTTGGTTAAAGTATCATAACTTATTCACTGTTTGGTTAAATAATCAAATCTGTTTACTGTTGGTTAAAGTATCATAACTTATTCATTGTTTGGTTAAATCATTACCGTCTATTGTGGTGTGAAATTATAACTTATTCATTGTTTAGTTAAATCATAACTTTCTACTGTGAAGTGAAAGTATCATAACTAATTCACTGTTTGGTTAAATAATCAAACCTGTTTACTGTAGGTTAAAATATCATAACTTATTCACTGTTTGGTTAAATCATTACTGTCTATTGTGGTGTGAAATTATAACATATTCATTGTTTGGTTAAATCATAACCATCAAAAGTGGGGCAAAATAATCCCATTTTATTCATTGCTTGATTCATTAATCATATACCTCCACATTCCACTAACTAAATATATTTTGTGGACATTTTTTCTAAATCATTTGATTATAATCTCTTTAATTCAGTATATTTTATGGTCATCTTTTCTAAATCATTTCATTATAATCTCTTTAATTTAGTATATTTTGTGGACATCTTTTCTAAATCATTTCATTATAATCTCTTCGAATTTTATTTTGTGGACATCTTTTCTAAATCATTTCATTATAATCACTTTAAATCAGTATATTTTGTGGACATCTTTTCTAAATCATTTCATTATAATCTCTCTAATTCAGTATATTTTGTGGACATCTTTTCTAAATCATTTCATTATAATCTCTCTTATTCAGTATATTTTGTGGACATCTTTTCTAAATCATTTCATTATAATCTCTCTAATTCAGTATATTTTGTGGACATCTTTTCTAAATCATTTGATTATAATCTCTTTAATTCAGTATATTTTGTGGACATATTTTCAAAATCATTTGATTACAATCTCTTTAATTCAGTATATTTTGTGGACATCTTTTCTAAATCATTTGATTACAATCTATTTAATTCAGTATATTTTGTGAACATCTAGTATATTTTGTGGACATCTTTTCTAAATCATTTGATTACAATCTCTTTAATTCAGTATATTTTGTGGACATCTTTTCTAAATCATTTGATTACAATCTCTTTAATTCAGTACTTGTAATGATGATCTAATTGTTTGCCAAAATCTTATTCCAAGTGTTGAAGAAGATATGCTTCCCTTAAGTTTAAAGGAAGATACATGTATAAAGTCCTGGGCTGTGTTCAGATTGGTTTAATACGTTTACTGTGTTTACAAATGCTAATGTTGCTCAACATCATTCAGATGCATGTAAATCTGGGACATGATCAGTGTGAAGGGAAAGTACTGCAAATACTACAGGGAATGAAATATGACAACACAGTTATCCGACCAATAATATGATAATTGACGCAACAAAAGTTAGTATCATCCTATATATATGTTACACGCGAGCATATTGGAGTATGCACAGCTATGCCACTAGAGTCATTGGAGGTATTGTCTGAATTTGACTTTTCCAAATATTTAGGAATGTGCACCATAATTTTTGAAAGTAAGATCAATCCCTTTAACCAATCAAATACCATGAATCCAGACATGTGACTAAATTGACCAATGAAATCTCTGAATGGAAAAACCTGCTGACCTCGTCATGATTCCATCAGCTGCAATATACACCATACAAAACATAAATCACATCTCAGTTAAACATTAACAGCATTAAAGTTATTGCACATAAAAAAATGTTATGTGAAAACAATTCGCAAGTTACTTGTGGGACGTTGTTATTCTCAAATTCTTTTTGAAGTCAATTTTTACCTTTAATGTCATATACAGGCTTATCCACAAAAACAGTTTGTTTCAACAAACGAGTCTTACATTTGTGCTCATTTATTATTGACTTTATTAAACTCGATGGGAAAAATGATATAATGCTCGGTACAGCCTCGCATAATATATTTTTTCCTAACTCGTTTAATAAATTCAATGATAAACAAGCACTCTATATAATAATTGTCTATTTTGAAACAAAAGCAAGTTTCAACAATTACAAACTAATTGATATGTAGGTCTATTTTGTGTTTAATTCCAGCATTTATTGGTGTGGACCTGAAGGCCTTGGGCATTCCCTCGGAGATGGAACTGGTGGAACAATACTGTCACATGATGAACATTCCCATGATTGACAACTGGGAATTCTATGTTGCCTTCAATTTCTTCCGATTTGCTGCAATCATTCAAGGTGTCTACAAACGTGCGCTGGATGGTATGTTTTAATGTTTGTAACAGTACAGTCAAACCTGTGTTAGTGGTCACCTCTATTAAGCAACCACATGTCTTAAACAGCCATATATTCCATTCACCAATTTTAACTCATCGGGACGAAATCCAAAGAGAGCTATTGCCATGACCCTGTGGGCATCGGCATTATCTGCGTCGGCAGCACCTGTAGACACCCACGTTAAACTTTGCATTTAAGTTTAAGATATCTATGCAACTACTCATTAGATGTGAATGAAACTTAGCATGGGTGTTCATCATCATCAACCGAACACACACAGACAAGAACCATAACTCTGGATTGCATTTTGGCACAGTTATGGCCCATTTTGGACTTAGACACCCAGGGGCGATCTTTTTTGCCTTCTGACAACCCTTGTTATAATTTTAGTTGTGGTCAACCTGTATTAAGGAGCCACCTGCTTTAAGGGGTAATGTTTGCTCTTTTCCTTAAATTGCTGCTTCAGGCAGGTTTGACTGTAGTCTTATGTGCTGTGTTGGGCGCTCAGTAGAGCATTTGACTATCAATCAAGGAGTCTCGAGTTCGAATCCCCTGCCAGCAACAGTCTCTGTGATGATTGATATACAATTTGAGTCTCATTGTCATTCGTCTTTTACCGCTGATTTAAGTGAGAAAGTTATCAGTTACTTTTGGACATATGTGTGCTTGAGAACTGGTTAATCTTCCAGGATCCCGGGAAAGAGTGGTTAGGTTAACTGATCATCTGTTAGCCCTTGATGGCATAGAAATAATGCTAAATAATCAGACAATCCAAAAAAATGGCGACTCTGGACCTTCGATCCTTTGGTATTTGTTTTGTATTTAAATAAATACTCTACCCTTTTTCAACTTAAGTCCCTTTCCCAGTCAGAGTGCATTTTTAGCTCACCATGACAAAGTCCAAGGAGAGCTATTGCCATGACCCTGTCGTCGTCTGTAGACACGTAGGTTAAACTTTTGCGTTTAAGTTTAAGATATCTATGCAACCACTCATTGGATGTGAATGAAACTTTGCATGTGTTCACCATCATCAATAGAACACACAGAGACAAGAACCATAACTCTGGATTGCATTTTGGCACAGTTATGGCCCTTTTTGGACTTAGACACACAGAGGCGAGCTTTGTTGTCTTCTGACAACTCTTGTTAAGTTTTAAGTTCATGTATTTTTTTTTCACAAGTGGACAATTTTTTTTATGGTATAACTCGTTTTTAACTTTAGACAAAGTTAAGCCATCATTTGCCCTGTTTAACAGGTTTAAAATTTAGAGTTCTATGGCAACCTCAGTAAACTTGTCATGTTGTTTTACAGGGACTGTTTAAAAATTAACTTAGATATCCTGCTTACAAATAGAGAAGGAAATAAATACCCAGGATGTAAAAAATTAATGAACCATTTTCCTTATCGGACCAGCATTCCTAATCCGACCAGCATACTGAAACCCTGGGCCAATCTGGCTTCCTGACCAGTATGGGCTGCTGTGTAAACTGAAAGTAGAATGTGCCGCATTGATAACTATACTGGTTGACCTTGTGGACTGATAACAAAATGAGTTCACATTCTAGCATATATACATTTGTGGTTTACAATCTAGAATCTTGCTGTAGGGTTGTGTATTGGTTATCATATGAGGATAATGATAATAATAGTGTAGGGAGTTTACTTTGGGTAAGTTGTCTGACAGTTTTCAGTAGTTTATGTAGTTAGAAATGTTTTACGACTTTAATTTTTTACATACAAATACTATGGGAAAGCAGAAAATTCTCATTTTTCAGCCATTTGCGTAAATATGTTGTTTAATTTGAGATCTAAAACAGTTAATTTGATGGTTTTGTTGAATTCCCATAATGGGGCTGTGGGAGGCATAGTCCAATATGATTAAAATTAGGAATTTTTATAAATGATTTTTTTGATAACAGCCAGTCTGTCAGATATGTTCATAATTGATATATTCATTACCTATAGGGTTTGAAACTTTATCAAGTTAAGGGGCTAGGATATATAAGGCATTGTAAGGGAACTTTGAGTTTTGTTATCCATTTTGGGTAGGGGGTCTGACAGTTTTCAGTAGTTCATGTAGATCAGTCATTCAGGAAAAGGATAGAAATATTTTGGGACTTTTATTTTTACATAGGAATAGTATGGGAAAGCGGGAAGTTCTCAGTTTTTCTTTCATTTGTGTAAATATGTTGTTTAATTTGAGATCTAAAGCATTATCTAGTAACAGTAAATTTGATTTGGTCTGACAGTTTTCAGTAGTTTATGTAGATCAGTCATATAGGAAAAAGTTCATATTGTAAAGGAACAATTTTATAAAAAAACAAATGGAATTTGAGTATGGTGTTTCTCCATGGCTTAGTGGTTTTAGCCTGATAAGTCATTTCAGAAGCACATACCTCCAATTGTTTAAGTGTTAGGTTTGAGCCACTGTCAAGAAGATTTCTAGTTACTAATGATAAGACGCAGGTTCTACCCAGATTCATTCTGATGTTCTTCCCCAGTTATAAACCGAATACCAAATATTGTACCGGTCCTCCAGGGCTTAGTGGTCTAAGGCATCGTCCCAAGATCACTTACCTCTCACTGCTAATGTCATTGGTTTGAGTCTCGCTCTCTCAAAAAAACTTTGTGAGAAAGTTTGCCAGTTACTTGCAGAAGGACGATGGTTCTACTCAGATTCATTCTGAGCGTCTTCCTCCACCATTAAAACTGGATATGCCATATATAACCTGAAATGTGTTGAAAATGGCTTTAAACCCCATTAAAAAACAAAAAAACATGATTTGTTTATTCGTTCATGTTTACAATTTGTCTATGGTTTTATAATTGCAGGTCAAGCAAGTGCCTCTAACGCAGAACTGGTAGGTTTGTATGCTAAAGAGGTTGCTAACAAGGCTTGGGAAGTTGCGTCCAAAAGCAACATCAAACCAACCAATCAAAACAGGAGCATATCACTAAGTAGTGAGTCAGGAAAGAGACAGTATTCAACATCTGCCACTTCAAGCATGGGGTCAAGGCCTGATGTTGCATTGCCCATTTCTGTGGAGGGACTAGCCCCTCGGTCTCAACAATTGTACAAACAAGTGAAAGAATTTATTCAAACTCATGTTGCTCCAGTTGAAAAGGAATACGTTGCTCACAGCATGTCTGATAATAGGTGGAAGGTTTTTGAACCAATCGAGGGGCTAAAGGTAAGAGTCCTACAAATTAATCGCATAATATTTTGTCTTTAAATTTTGATTTTGTACACTTATAATCGAAGAAAGACCTTTTCGTAAATCTTTTTTTCAACAATTTGCAGCTCCCTAGTTGATATACTTCACTCTTAGTGGTATGGGCATAAGTTTGATCTTGATGGAAAGGAAATCATAGAAACAAAAGAAAACCAAAACATGTACAGTTGGTTGACCAACACCATTCTTGCAATTTGGTAAGCTCATCAGGTCTTAAAGACCATGTGAGGATTTTCTGTCCAGTGTGGCTGGGTTGTCGTCTGTTAATCTACTTCTCCAAAACCAATTTGCCAAATTCAATGAACCTATAGAGAAATGTTCCATTAATTCCTCCACCAAGTTTTTTTTTTTGATCCTGTTCCAATATTCAATATGGCCGCAAGTTTGAATAATATTTGATTGACTGATTTTGTCAAGTTTTCTTCTCTGAAATGACTGAATATATCTTCACAAAACTTTGTAGGAATGTTCCATTGATAGTCCTCTATCAAGTTCGAGTTTTTGGTCGCATCCCAATATTCAATATGGCTGCCAGACTGGATAATACTTTCTGATTGGCTCTTTTTCCCTGAAACAAATTTTCACCAAACTTTGCAGGAATGTTTCTTTGATGTTTGAGTTTTTTGGTCCTGTTCCAATTTGCAATATGGCCGCCAGTGTGAACAATGTTTTCTGATCTTTAAAGAGAATTCCACTGAACTGCAGAAAGGTACATTTTATGGTCCTCTACCAAGTTTGTGTTTTTGAACCCATTCTAATATCCTGTTTAAATTTTATCAATACCTTATTTTAAAAACTCTTCTATGTTAAACAAATGTCTTACACATTCAAGCTGTGTCACTTCTATTACAGGCCAAGGAATCATCTTGTGTATCGTTTATACTAGTTTATTTTAGCTCAGTTTCGAAGTAATCTGATAACCTACAAATATCACTCTCACATCGGTTAGCTGGTAGAACTAGTATTGTGTGTTGTTTTTTGTTGGCCATCGGGTTGAGTGTGTTATCAAACCTGTGACCTCAATAATCTATCTTACAGACATTGTATATGCATACTGTACCTTCAATGAAAAACTTGTATGAATAACTAACTGTTATCTTTTACAGGCCAAGGCCAAAGCAGCTGGTTTGTGGAATCTATTCATGCCCAGGGAGTCTGACCCGGGCTCTAAGTATGGGGCTGGTCTAAGTAACCTGGAGTATGCCTTCATGTGTGAAGAGATGGGCAAATATCTCATAGCTCCAGAGGTAAGTACACATAGCAGCCGTTATATTCTGACCCGGGCTCTAAGTACGGGGCTGGTCTAAGTAACCTGGAGTATGCTTTCATGTCTGAAGAGATGGGCAAATATCTCATAGCTCCAGAGGTAAGTACACATGGATATACTATTTTCCCCATGGGTTAGATTTTTGCCTTATTGGCACGAACATGTGGTGCATGAATTAAACCCCATGAGAGATATACGTTTATATGACTAGTATACACAACACAGCATAGTTCTGTCAGATTTGTTTGTTTGGATATTAATTAGGCGTCATTTTTTTGTACTCCAATTTAAAATGTCAGTAGGCTTGGGTCTTGGAATATATTTTTTCGCAGACTGCTACTTTTGCATATTTCCTCCATTTCTCTGCAACTTCAGTGATTAAACAAAAGCAAATGTAGCAAACAGTTGCAGCAAATAAGTGATCCAGTTGCCTGTTATCAAACATAATGTGATGCATTAGTTTATATGTTACAGGAACACAGCCTAGGCCATTATCTGTTATATTTAGCTCAGTCGTTAGCGTGTCTGACTATCAATCCAAGGGTCATGAGTCTGAATCCCTACCAGACCACAATCTCTGTGATGTTTGATATATGACATTGCAGTCTCATTATCGTTCGTCTCTCACCGCATGATTCAAGTGGAAAAGTTATCAGTTATTTGCTGAGATGGGGTGTGCTTGAGTACTGGTTAACCTTTCAGAATAACAGGAAAACAGTGGTTAGATTAACTGATTGTCTGTTAGCCCTTTATGGCTTAAAAATAATGCTAAATATTCAATTAATCAATCAATCTGTTATATTTAGATACTTTATCAAATTTCAAATATTTTCTGAATAACGTACATTTTTTACATCATGTTGCTCAGATTGATCCATTTTGTTATAAAGTCATAGTAATAGTAGGGCTATACTTTTGGAAAACTTTTTTAGTCCGGTTAAGATTGTCATAGAGTTGGTCTTGGACCACATGTATATCTATTATTTTTGTAGACTGCTACTTTGGCATTTGTCCTCCATTTCACTGCAAGTTCAGTGATTAAACAAAAGCAAATGTCTCCCTAAGCTGTAGCAAATAGATGCAGCAAACAAGTCCTCCAGTTGGCTTTTGTTATCATTAGTTATATATGTTACTGAACAAAGCCTAGGCCATTATCTTTTGTATTAAGATATAATTGCGAATTTCAATTATTTTCTGAAAAAGATTTGTATAAAAAAACAACAGCAATAATTTAAAATATGTATGACTCGTTTCAGGTGTTCAATTGTTCCGCTCCCGATACAGGGAACATGGAAGTGCTGGTGAAGTACGGTACCCAGGAACAGAAACAGAAATGGCTGGTTCCACTTCTAAATGGTGAAATACGATCCTGCTTTGGAATGACGGAACCAAATGTAAGTTGACCACTTTTAAACTCGACTACTACTATGAAATCCCTAATCTTGAAATAGACAGCATATACATGTATAATACTGCTTGGCAAATGTAACCTTGTCATTTGGACTCTTTTAAAGATGAAAGGAATTCTACAATACATAAACTATTATGACGGATCAAATAGAAATGAAAATGAAAGTATATATTTTATGGCAATACGGAATCGGAGAGTATGTACAGTCGAACCTGTGTTAGTGGTCACCTCTTTTAAGCAGCTACATGTCTTAAATTAAACAGTCACATTTTCTAATTACCATTTTTATAATTTAATCAACCCATATTAAGCAGCCACCTGCCTTAAGAGGTCATCTTTGCTCTTTGCCTTAAGTGGCATGCATAAGACAGGTTTGACTGTATTGTCATGATATATTGTGAAGGGGGATGGAGGCGGGGTGGGGAGGGGGAGGAATGTGCTAGCCAGTTTTCTATTTAATTTATAAAAAATCCTGATATTCTTTCTTTAGATTTTTACTCAAGGTTGTTCATCACAAGACCTTAAATGTATTTGATAAGTCCAAAAATGTACTTATTGACAAACATTTGTTGATGTTATGCCATACATTTATTACAACTGCGATGGCAAACTTTTCAAAGACGGTCATATTGGCCTTGGTCATATATGGCCTTGTGTCAATATGACAATACTTGGATCAGTATCTCGGTCAATATGAAATTACCTCATTAATAACATTATTATTATCATAGCGTAATATGTAATACAATACAATACCGATGATTGTCGTGCATTACACTACTATTTGACTGTATTGTTTCACATAATTACAGGTTGCCTCATCTGATGCTACCAACATCCAATCCTCCATTGTGAGGGAAGGAAATGAATATGTAATCAACGGACATAAATGGTGGACCTCAGGTATATACCAGCAAACTGTTCATTTTCTTGTCAATTTTCATTGATTAACAATTAAATTACAAGCTGGTTAAACTGTTTTGATATGAATAATTATTAAATATTGTTACAAAAAGGGAACAAAAGCACACAACAAATCAAATATATAACTTAAAGCCCCCTCATAGCAACTGAGTGTCCTCTGCAATTGAGCAT
Organism: Panopea generosa; assembly: GCA_029582155.1. NCBI lineage: Eukaryota > Metazoa > Mollusca > Bivalvia > Adapedonta > Hiatellidae > Panopea > Panopea generosa. The sequence goes on along the minus strand of CM055911.1, from coordinate 45,374,592 downwards.
CCTCGGACCTCTTTGGTCTCTTAATTTTCTCATTGTTCCTTGCTTGTCATTCAATATTTTTAGAAGAAAAGGCATCAGTCCAGTGTTGGCTGTATATAAACACAGGAACTTATTTAAGTTGTAAAGAAACAGTGGCACATGTAATACATTTACAGTTTACTGAAGTTGCAACCATATAAATATACAGTTAAACCAGTTTTAAGCAGCCAGTCAAAGGAAAAAGCAAGTGTGGCCTTTTAAGACAGGCTATGCTTAATACAGATTAATTTACTCTGAAAGTAAAGAAATGAGAAATAGTAAATGTGGCTGTTTAAAACAAGTGACTGCTTAATAAAGGTGTGACTGTACATGTATCTATATATTTACGACCTGTTTTTTCATTATTGTATTACAGGCGCCATGCACCCTGATTGTAAGATATGTATATTTATGGGCAAGACTGATCCTAAGGCCTCCTGTTCATGCACAACAAAGTATGATATTGGTACCCATGGATGCGCCAGGTGTGAAGATTATCCGACCATTGAGTGTGTTTGGATATCAGGATCCTCCAGGTATTATTCACTTCAAATTGTTTTTTTCTAATTGATCCTTTAATCCTGGGATAATCTATTATATTCGAGCACATCTTATGTAGGTCAAATATCACATAAAGTTATAAATATATACTCCTGAGTGATCTCTTACTACCTTGTATTATTTCTAAGACTGTCATTTTTTGAAACTTTGTTTATTTTTTAGTTGAATTGAAAACAAAGGCTAATCACTCACAATATGGTGGGTGACAGCATTTTGTTGTTTTTAAGACTTATTTATTTTACATTGATTCTGAAACAAGCTCTTACAACTTAGACAAATCACATTAAAAAACTTCCTGGTAGAACTAGAACTACGCACATGCGGATAAAGTGTCCGACTCGGATAAAGTGTCCGACTCATTGCTGTGGTAAAGGATCGAACCCACAATGATCTAACCAACATAAGCTGTCATCTTGTTTAACCAGTCTGTCTGTCTCTAGTTACCTAATGTGTATGGAAAGATGATGATATCTCAAATTTATTATTATGTTTCATAGTTTTACTTATTCGTTCACCTGAGCTCATGTTCAGCTATTCTGATTGCCCTGTCTGTTGTCTGTCCGTCAGTGAACATTTTTATTTTGTGCCCTATATCATAGGATCACATGATACTCAATTATTGATGATGTCACAGAAAATGAACAATACCGTAATCCACTTTGGCAGCAACTACCTCACAAATAAAACAATTGTAAATTATGCAACATCTTAAAATATCATATATAAGGCCATAATAAATTAATAGCTAGATTATCATCCCCGCCCACCCCCTAATTTATATGCCGCCCCAACCCTTTTTATTTTCATAAAAAAAAAAAAAAAAAAAAAAAAAAAAAAAAAATTTAAAAATAAAGATACAATATAATATCCTCTCGCCCTCCACCTTTTTAAGAAAAATTTGGATGATAATCTAGCAACTAATTTATAATGGCCTAATGTAACTCCATTGTTTATTTTAAAAAAAGTAGTAAAGATTGTTTTTCTTCATTTTTCTACAGCGGGTCATGCAGAAGTTTTGTTTGAAAATGTTCGGGTACCAGCCTCTAACATGTTACTTGGTGAAGGTAGAGGATTTGAGATAGCCCAGGGACGACTGGGTCCCGGCAGGATTCATCATTGTATGCGATTGATAGGACATGCTGAACGCTCACTCAGTCTAATGGTTGACAGGGTAAGTTGGAAAAATTACTGTTACATGTATTTGTTATAAATTGATTCCGAGATGTCCTTCCCCATTTGCCACCATGTTTTTGATCTTCCAAGACATGTTAGATAATGTTAAGTTATCAAATCTCAGTTAATTTCAGATTTTTAAAACAATAAAAACCACAAACTTTAAAAAAAAAGAGGTCTATGTATTTAATAAATATTATAGGTCAAGTTTTATATTTGTCAATGTTGGTTAAATTTTACAGGAGTATTTCATTTCATTTTAAATTTTAGTAAAAGTTGGTTTCTGATCAATTGCGGGGGGCATTCATGTTGATAGACACATAATCTAATCAAAATATACAAGATTTCTTGTCATTATGAAAATGCTTTATATATTATTTAATGCATATATCAATCATCACTGGAGACTGTTGCCAGGCAAGGATTCAAACTCACAACCCCTGGATTGATAGTCGGACGCGTAACCGACTGGCACAACAAAATGTACAGTAAATCATGATATTTTTTAAATGTTGATATTTTGCAGACTATGAACAGAGTGGCATTCGGGAAGCCTCTTGCAGCCCAGGGAACAATACAGGCCGATATTGCTCAGTCAAGAATAGATATAGAACAAGCAAGACTAATGGTGCTCAAGGCAGCTCATATGATGGATAACCATGGTAACAAGGTATGTCAAGGTCACTGCTACAGTATACAGGTAGAAGTAGTATAATCCAAGAGAGAATTTTAAATTGTATATTACAAAAACATGTGTTTGGAGTTGGAACTTAGCATATATTTTGAGAGACTTTTTAAATTGCATCTACCGCTTTTGTTTGTTTAAGTATTTATTGTCATTCGTTCTCCAAGGGCAAACAGACAAACAGTAACCTGACCATTCTTTCCTGGGATCCTCGGAAGGTTAACCAGTACTAGAGCACACCCATCTCTGCGAATAACTGATAAGTTTTACCACTTGAATCAGGGGTGAGAGATAAATGACTAGGAGATGCAATGGTGTATATAAGTCATCATGGAGACTGTGACTGGGCTTTGAACTTTGAACTGGTGATCTCTGAATTGATAAGTGCTACCGACTGAGCTATCCAGTCCTGGTATCTACCTTTGTTCTACTTTGGTAACATTTTCAAAATCTTTCAATTTCCGCTTTAGAAATGAGTTTGTGCGGCAATTTCTTATACAAATAGATGTCCTCCAGCACATTTGTTTTATACTAGTACTATGCAGGAAGACTCAGAGCATGATTTACCTTAACTGAACAACTTGTTTCACAGTCAATGTAAAATAATGAGGGCCGATGTTAAAAATAAACAAATTTATTACAGAAATAAATTTTCTTTCCTCAACAGCAGAAAGATTGAGTTGAGGAATAGAATAATTTGTTGTCATACCATTTCAGCAGTATATTTTACTATGTAGATGTATCATGTAAATTTCATAAAATTAATAATAATTTGCAATTTTTTTGGTGTGATTTTTTTTCTGCCAACCATTTTCTATCATTAGTGTCATTGGATGTTTTCATATAGCATGTGTATAAATTCTCATCGTTATTACATCTGTTTTAATCAATGTTTTTATATCATGTGGCCGAGTACTACTTATTTCTAACCACTGTGGTTGCGGGAATGAGCCCAGCATCATTGAAAAAAAATTGTGTGAGAAAGTTTGTCAGTTACTAGTGAAAGGACGTTGGTTCTGCTCAGATTCATTCTGCAGTCTTCTCCCACCAGAAAGATTGAATATGCCATATATAACCTGACATGTTGAAAATGTCGTTAAGCCTTACACAATTATGTGTATGAATTTTTATGAACGAGTTGAAAAAAAACATTAATTAATGACATTAATATTACTGTGATTATTACTTTCAGTTTTCTGTAATAAATATTGTTATGCTAATATTTTGTTCAGGTTTTATACATGTTGTAGGTGGCAGCCAATGAGATTGCTATGATCAAGGTCGCCACCCCAAATATGGCATTACGTGTGATAGACCGCGCCATTCAGGTACGTGTAAAGTACAGACAGTATAACTCATCAGACACCCATGCTTCATGTTGCCTGGCTACCAAAACATTTATTTGTTACGATAACTAAAAATGCAATGAAAGAAGTTCATGTTTGATGTTACTGACTAGTATACAATATTTTCGAATGTTAAAATGGATAGATTAAAAACTTCCATCAAAGCATGACATAAAAGACACATTCATTTTTCTTGATCAAGTGTTGTAAGGTCATTTACCTCACATCACTGACGGTACCACGTGAACATTTTATTTGAAAAAGTTTACCAGTAAAACTAGTCTTGTGATTCAGGCTTCTCCACAGGCCATTTAAGCACAGGGGTACGCCAGCGCTTTAATGGCAGAAATGGTATGCCCCCAGAGCTTGAAATCTTAAACAATATCTTTCAAAAGCTTATATTTTTTTAAATCTTCAATTTTCTTAGCCTATCTTTTCTTATTTTGATGCTGTAAAATGAAACTAAATCTAATGACTTTTAATACTGATAAATTTATATCAATTTTACTCTGACATATAGATGTAGATCTATTTTGGGTTGATCCTTGATCCTTGACTCCAGTGCTTGAATTCACTGTGTATGCATCTTGGGGCTTTCTCCGCCAACAATAAAACTGGCGGCAGTATTTGTTGAAAATGATATTATTGAAACCCCATTTAATTTTTTTTTGAAAGTTCTAACAATGACAAGATTGAGGAAATACATTGTATCCTAAATAATTTTAACTTTTTTGAAAACAATGAAGCAAAGTTAATGAAACCTTAAGTCTCTTCGGTCAAGATATAAAATTTACAAATATGACCGATTTTAAATCAAAATTTAAACTCTATTTGAAAATTTTATTTTCCTGCAATGACCAATTGTTATATAATACTCTTGTATATGTAAAAATATCATTGTTATCTTTCTGCCTAGTTGGATTAATTACTATCCAAATTTTTCTTAAAAATGGGGAGGGCGAGAGGATATTATTCATTTTAAGATATTTTGATGTTTTTTTAATAAAAAAAATTTCATATATACATGTATATATTATATATACATGTATATATATATATATATTTTTTTTTTTTATGAAAATAAAAAGGGTCAGGGCGGCATGAAAATTAGGGTTTGGGTGGGGATGATAATCTAGCAATTAATTAGTTATGGCCTTAGTGAAACGCATGATTTAGTGTTAGATTTGAAAATAGTAAAATATGATTAATTACAACACGCATGTTTGTTGTCCATTACCATATCTGCATATGTTTAATACTGGTACTATCCAGGAACACTTTTAGCATGATCTTCTTTAACCCTTTACTCCATAAATACGCGTTTTTCTGCACCAATCGCAGAAGGCTTTTGAAACAGTGCAGGAAGAGTTCAACGAGCAATCTGAACACTTCCTGCACTGTTTTCCACTCTGTCAGTTAATATTAACATAATTCGCCTATTGCTGATATGTGGTGAATTATTGCTTTCAATTTGGAAGTGTCCAAGAAAATGCTTATCGAGCAAAGGGTTAAAGCTGGAAAAAAAATGTTCACAATCGATATAAAATAAATACTTTTAAATTTAAGTGATTTTAAAGTGTCAATAAAGCATGTAAAAATAATCTGTTAGGTAGCCAGGTTACTCATAAGTGAATATATCCTCAACAGATACACCCCATGAGATATGTACCAGCCAAAGAATTCTGCACATATATATTTTATTATTGCAATACTAACTGCGGATTATCGGGTTTGATTGATGTAATAACAAAAAAAAATCAGCTAAAAATATAAAAATTCCATTATTTTGATCACTTTAAGATGTAAAAAGAAAATGTTTGTTACCAATTTTATGAAAACTGAATATGTTGGTTAAACTGATATATTCCGCAGTTAAACAAGAAATAATGACTGTATTGATACTGGGATAAACAGATCAGGACAAGGCCAAGATCTTTTAGACCTTGTTGGTTTATGGATTTATTCCAAATTTTTATGAACAAGTTGAAAAAAAGAATCTGAAAGTTTAAAAAATTAGGAACTATTTTGTGCAAAAAACATTGAAGTAAAATTTGGAAATTTTAATGTTATAGATGAAAGATAGCAGTTGTTTTGTTCGGCAAATCTACAGTTTCTGTAATTTTTTTCCAATTTTTTGGTACCATTGTCCGAATAAAAAAACAACTAAGTTGTATAAATGTTATGAAGATTTATTCTCAAAAATATGATGGTGGACCCTGTAAACCAACAAATTAAAGTCAACAGCCCTAAAAGCATGAGGTTATGGAAATATTTTATAGGCAAATATATAATTCTTAAAGAAATTTAAAAAAGCCTGGAATGGTTGTTGTCTATGCATGGATAGATGGTGTGGTATATGTATATTGTATGCAGGGTAATGTATGATTTTGCATGAACATGTTATTTTAGATTTCAATATTGTTTTGCAGCTTTAGGTATATAGTTTGATGTCTGATTTGGTTCTTCAAACGATATTGATAATAAAATTTAAGCAAGATTCAGTAATCAATGGGATTTGTTTAATTTTAAAAAGTGTGGGGGGGGGAGGGGGTTGGGGGCGGAAGTGTAATGGATATGTGTTGGCCAATCAAGCCAGATGTTGTTGGTTCAATCTCCAGCTTTCCAAAATCTTCTCAAAAAAACTAAACTCAGTACTGGTTCTACCTGAGAGCGGTTCATACAAGCTTTGAGCAAAAATAGATTAGTATAAACTATGTAGATTTTTAAAAATCCTTTCAAAAGGGCAAAGTATTTAAGCAGTTTCAGTTAAGAGTTATCTTCATTTTTTTTAGGTTAAAATGTGGTCAAAGAGTGATCATGTGATGAAAATGAACCAATGAAAAGTTATTTATTGTGTTGGAAATATTTACTTTAATTATTTTCAATTTGGGTATTATGTTCTACATTCAGTCAGTTCCATCACAGTCCTCCCTCTTATCCATCGACATAAAAACACCTCAGTTTTAGTTTATACAGCCCTTTTTCCCACCCTGAATAGTCCAGTAGCCAACAAGCACGCTGAATATTGTCACCTTTCACACCAACTCTCTTCCTCCTTTAGGCGCATGGTGGAGCAGGGATGCATGACGATTTACCATTAGCCTCATTTTACACATGGGCAAGAGTTCTACGTTTAGCTGATGGACCGGATGAAGTTCACAGGAGAGCAATTGCATCGGATGGAATATAAACGTGCCTCGAAGTTGTGAATATTGTACCACTAGTCATTAGTGCATATCTGATGGGACATGATTTGATGCAGGTGCGAGAATATCAGTATTGGTCCCACAGTACCTGCTAACTGAAGTGTTCCTGATGATCTGCTGTTATTACTTCAGGGATGTTACCACACAAAGGGAATTAACTCCAACAATTTCTTCATACTAGTAAAAAAAGTAGTCTGGCAGAATATTTTAATTTAAGTATAATGAATGTGATCATAATGAATGTGATTATAATGAATGTGATCATAACATGGTCATAATGAATGTGATTATAATGAGTGTGATTATAACATGGTCATAATGAATGTGATCATAACATGGTCATAATGAATGTGATTATAATGAATGTGATTACAACATGGTCATTATGAATGTGATTGTAATGAGTGTGATCATAACATGGTCATAATGAATGTGATCATAACATGGTCTTAATGAATGTGATCATAATGAATGTGATTATAACATGGTCATAATGAATGTGATAATAATGAATGTGATCATAACAAACGTGATATAATGAATTGCAGTGATTGATGATGTAGTTAGGAATAAATCAAATATAACCTATAGACTTAAAAACTAAAAAATTTGCAAACCTTATCTACAGTAAAAACCAACAACAATATTTATTCTGCAATAAAGCAAACTGCATTTTTGCTTCGCACCTGCCGAAATACATTATATAACATAGTTAAAATTTCAGTAGGAAATGTAATTTTCAATTGTTTTCTTTATATTATCATTAAAATTTGCTTGTAAATATTGATTTAATAATTGATTTAGATTTGATTTTGTTTTTAATTGTGTTTTTTTTTTATTCTGATTCTGGTTCTTGGACTAAAAAACAATTTAGACCCAGTATTGTACTGGAAGCCAGATTGGCATAATACCTACTTTTTTTTTGTCAGTGGCTGTCAGTTGTCGTTATTTTAAACATATTTTTTTCCCAAATAGTATATAATTACATTGAAAATATCACCTATTAGTTAACACATGTGTATACAATTATTAAAGGGATTCAGAAGAAAGCTACAACTTTTTGTCGTTATTTTAACAGCAGTATACAAAATTAATCAAAAGTACTTCAACAGTTTTAAACACACATTTCTGGGAATGGTATTGTTTTGATGAGAATTTCATTCTGCAATGTTAGAATTTTGATTTGTGTTCATGAGAAGAATTGAAGTGAAGATAATTGAAAATGAGATATTGCAGTGATTTGGTGTGAATATGCAAACATTTACAAAATCTCAATCATTTGCCTTTCCTTCTCTATATAATTCCTTGCTTCCATCCATAAATTATAAGAAATGAATTTTGTCTTGAACTAGAAAACTTTTTTATGTATGTTTAGGTTTTCAATATGTACTAGGGCATTGCTTTGTTGTATATGAATACAACACGTGTGAAAGGTAATACAATATTAACCTATCATAGTCACCTGACTTTTGAGGCTATAGTAACCAGTACTGTGTTGAAGACATTTGTGGCTATAGTAATCAGTACTATGTTGTAGACATGACTTTGGAGGCTATAGTAATTAGTACTGTGTTAGAGACTTGACTTTGGAGGCTATAGTAACCAGTACTGTGCTGAAGACATGACTTTTGAGACTATAGTGACCAGTACTGTGTTGAAGACATTTGAGGCTATAGTAACCAGAACTGTGTTGAAAATATGACTTTAGGCTATAGTAACCAGTACTGTGTTGAAGACATGACTTTTAAGGCTATAGTAACCAGTACTGTGTTGACGACATTTAAGGCTATAGTAACCAGTACTGTGTTGTAGACATGACTTTTGAGGTTATACTAACCAGTACCTTATTGGAGGCTTGACTTGGGAGGCTATAGTAACCAGCACTGTATTGGAGACTTAACTCGATATATACATGTCGGTTTAAATTGCATGTCAATTTAAATTCATTTAACTGAAACAACAATGGCAACGGTTTTAAATTCTAACCAAACTTGGTATATTAATTATCAAATAGCTATAATTCCTCACTTGTAAGAATAACAGTAGTCTGGTGCTTTGGTTAACAGAAATATATTCACAAATACATGTACCTGAATTTTGTATGGATTTATTTACTTTTGATATTGAAATGAAAATTGAATTTATTTTTGTTTTCTTAACATGTAAAATGGTATACTGTTAATGTTGTGTTATGCATAAATTGTATTTAATTTTATTATTAGAAAATTGGGCATTGCATAAGTCACTCAGTTATATTTCTATATTATATTTATCTATTTGAAGAATGTATCTTATTCAAGGCAAAGAATGGTCTTTTTTCAGAGATTGCCTTTTATGATGATGTTTAAAGGAGCACACGGCAATGTTGATTGATTGATTGATTATTTAGCATCATTTTATGCCATTGAGGGCTAACAGACAATCAGTTAACTTAACCGCTGTTTCCTGGAGCCCTAGAATGTTAACCAGTACTCGAGCACACCCCATCTCAGCAAGTAACTGATAACTAGCCCACTTAAACCAGCGGTGAAAGACAATGGCTAATGAGACGCAATGTCCTATATCAACCATCATGGAGATTGTGGCCTGGCGGGGATTCAAATGCATGACACCTTGATTGATAGTCATATGAGCTAATGACTGAGCTAATCGGGCCTGGCGGCAATGTTGAACTCAATATGAATCTTCAAGTATAATTATCTAAAATCCATTTTTAAGAAAAAATTTTTGGTAAAACTAGTATAGTCGTGCTAGATTTTTAGAAAATACAAATAATATTCTTAAATAATGCATAACTATATTGCTGGAAATTTTTCCATTGTACAAAAAAAAATAGAGATAATAATATGTTGCTACATTTTTAGTCATAAGTGACGGTGATTATGCGAAACATGATGCTTTTCAACAATCCACAGAAGTTATGCCCCTTTCAAAAATTGAAATGAAATTTAGGGTCCGCTCACATACTGGGAAACATGATGCTTTTCAACAATTTACAAGAGTTATGCCCCTTTCAAAAATAGAAATGAAATATAGGCCTCACATACGGGGATGTCATATTTGCAACGTGTAGATCTGTAATTTTCAGAAATAGTTAAAAATGTAAATTTATAAAAATTGCCAGGGTCCTTAGTGGTCGAATGGTCTAAGATCACTTACCTCTCATCGCTTAGGTCGTAGGTTGGAGTCCCACTCACTCCAAAAATTTTATGTTAGAAAGTTTCCACTTACATACGGAAGGACGGCGGTTCTACTCAGTCTGACTCCAGCTAAGGTCTTCCTCCACCAGTAAAACTTGATATACCATATATAACCTGAAATGTGTTGAAATTGGTGTTAAACCCTATTTAAAAAAAAAAAAAAATTAAAATTGCCATGTGTCCCTTTAATGTAATTTTTTTAAAGAACTTTATGTTTAAATATTGAAATTTTTTTTTTTGCTTTACTTTATTGTTAAGACAGTACTTAATCTTAATCTGTTATGTAACTATTGCAAGCATGTACCTGACTATTGTATCCAGCACCATTATTAGGCTATATTTATATATTTTCATCTTTTCATTCCGTAATATTTCAGAGTCATGGAGGGGCGGGACTTAACTATGATTGTCCCCTCCCATATTTCCATGCGGCAGCCAGAACTCTGAGACTTGCCGACGGCCCCGACGAGGTCCATCGTAGAACTACTGCTGCAAGAGAATACAAAAAATACGCAAAACTCTAGATTACACCTCGGTCGAGTGCTCAGAGTGTTTATTGAAGACAATACTAGACATACCAGTCGATATAAAATCTAGTCTTGACCTGTGTTAGAGGTTATCTCCGTGTGATTGTAATGAAATGGCAGGAAATGGTCATGGGCTTGATCCCCGAAACTGCCTTTTCTTGAGAAAGACACTTTATCTGACAATTTCTCCCACCGTTCATTGCATTGCACTCCATTCACCTTTGTCAACATAGTAACTATTGCACTATTCTTGTAATATCAAATATATGAACACAATTGACAAAATCATGCCATAGCAGTTTTACATTTTGTTTTGTTTATTCCAAATCGGCATTTATACTTCATATTTGTTTAACTATAAATTTTTAAACTCGGTTTGTACATTGGATGTTTTTTTTTGGCACAGAAATAAATTTCCCCATTGGTGCAATAAGGTACCAAGTGCCTTCTTATTTTATATACACTTGGTACCTATTGCACCAATGGGACAATTAATGTAATTTGATAGACCTGTAAAACAGTTTTAAGTAAAAACTAGATTTACTTTTAATGGAATGTGAAGGGTTCTCCGTTGCCGAATAGTCGTAAGAGGCTGTCTCAACATCACATACCTATCATCGCTAAGGTTGTTGGTCCGAGCCCCGCTAACTCTAAAAACTTTATGCGAGAAAGTTTGCCAGTTACTTGCTGAAGGACAGTGATTTTACTTCGATTCATTCAGTCAGTCTGAGGTCTTCCTCCGCTCTTAAAACTGGGTATGCCATATGTAACCTGAAATGTGTTGAAAATGGCATTAAACCCCATTCAATAATAATAATAAAAAAGAATGGAATGTGTTAAAATCACCATGTGTTAATTTTGTCTGATGTATGAGTGATCACGTGGAGGTTTAACAACTTAAGAATTACAAACTTCGGGACATTGACAGAGTTTAATGAAGCATAGAGCAGTGCACCCTGGGAGAGATTGTTTATCTGCATGTGTTATATTCATCACTGGTTCTGCACTGTAAGATATCGTGCATAATTTATCTAAGCTGTACGAAATTTTTTCACTCTTCGCTGTAAAGTTCTAAAATTTATTTAAACTTTATCTGTCATGTCTACATACATTTATACCTGTTTTAAGCAACCAGTTAGGCAGTCAAGCAATTACAGATATAGTCAAACCTGTGTAAGTGGTCACCTCTATTGAGCAGCCACATTTGCTATTTCCCATTTCTATGCTTTCAGAGCAAACTAACTTGTATTAAGCAAAAACCTGTCTTAATAGGTCATTTTTGCTCCTTTCCCTGACTGGCTGTTTAAGACAGGTTTGGCTGTATATGATTAATCAAGTCTGTTTAAAGCATTAAACTGAGTTAAGAAACCTTATTTGTTCTAAAGACTGGTTTGTCTGTGTTTAATTATTTTTTCTATATAGGACATTATAAATTAATTGCTAGATTATCATCCAAATTTTTCTTAAAAACAGGGAGGGTGGGAGGATTGTATTTTTTATTTCTATTTTTATAATATTTTTTTTTATGAAAATAAAAAGGGTCCACATAGGGGATAGTAATCTAGCAATTAATTTATTATGGCCTTAACGATGTTTGAAAGATTTGATGCAATTCACAATGTCATTCAAAGGGACACAACAATATCGTTAATTTTTCTCTTGACACTATTTCTGAATATTATATACCTGCATGATGCAAATATGAAATTCATATTCTCAGACCCTTATCTTTATTTCTATTTTGGAAAGGGGAATAACTCTTGTAAATGGTTGAAAGACATCACATTTGGCATATTTGCAGTCATAATATAAAAGTAATTATAATTTCTTTGTTTTTTGTTGGTTTGAGAATTTGTTTTATTGACCACTAGCTTTATGAAAAACGTTATTAATTTTCTTAAAGAAACATGGAATTTCAAATTATTATACATGAACAGTTGAGCCTGTAAGTGGTCACCTCTATTCAGCAGCCACCTGTCTTAAGTAGCCACTTTTGCTATTTCCCATTTCTATGCTTTCAGAACAAAGTAACCTGTATTAAGCAACCACCTCTCTTAAAAGTCCACTTTTGCCCATTCCCTTGACTGGCTGCTTAAGACAGGTTTCACTGTACTTCGATTGATATCTTCATGTGGTCACATGTTTAAAGGTATAGAGGTTTATTCCATGCGCAAACATGAGTAAAATTTGATTTCAACATTGAGTTGTGTCCCTTTAATTTGATCACTTTCACAACCAGGAAGTTGAATGTGATCTTTAATACTGAGATGGCTAAAAGTCATTTGTTTATCTATTTATAATAAAATTACCTATATCCAGGTATGTGTGTACGAAATGTTACATTTTATCTTCGTCAGGCATTTGGTGGCCTTGGTTTGTCATGTGATGTTCCTTTGGCGGAATTCTATAAACGGGCAAGAATCATACGCATTGCTGACGGTCCTGATGAGGTTCATAGGAGAACTCTTGCAAGGCTTGAGTACCGCAAATATTCAAAGGCAAAAATATAGAGACCATCAGTTGAAATTGCAGTCAAACTTGTCTTAAGCAGCCAATCAATGGAAGAAGTAAAATTGGTCTAAATAAGACAGGTTGAAAAATTTACATAAGATTCTTACACATACAGTAGATATCTCATATTTTATATATTTTATGAGAACAGTAGAATGTGTTTGTAGACGACTGCAGATGTGATTTTTTGAAATATTTATACAAATATAAGTATGCATATAAGTGCTGGTCAAATGACAGATAATATGCATATAAGTGCTGGTCACATGACAGATTATATGCATATAAGTACTGGTCACGATACATATGTTTTTGAGGGGTTTAATGGTATTGTTAGTTGTGATTTTACATGTACATGTATGTCTGGACCCGGTCTTAAATAGTTTGTTCATGAATGGAGGTCTCTACTTTTTCCATTGGTGCTATTAAGAGTGACTTGTTGCATTGTTGTTTTCTTTATTTCTAAATCACAATTTGTAATATATACATGTGTAACATGATATTTTGTAACACTTTCTGATCACAGTTTTATAAAGATTTTTACGGTCAAATATCACACAATTGTTGTCAAGTGGTCTTAGGCAGTGTCTCAAGGTCAAAGGTTCAAATCCCATTTGGATTAAATAATTAATGCAAGAAAGTTTGCCAGGTACTTGAGGAAGGACAGTGGTTCTATTCAGATTTGTTCTGAGGTCTCCACCGATAAAACTGGATATAATCTGAAATGTGTTTTTTGTAATCTGAAATGTGTTTTTTGTAACTCACCTGATCAAAGCTTTTATAATTTCTGGACCTGGTTCTACCGAGGAACACCTTGGGAATATTTATCTAGTATATTGTAAAACTTTCACAATCATTGTAAAATAGATAAGTTTAAAGTTGATTGATAACTACTCAGATAAGATATTGGTAAATATTGTAACAATGAAATCCGGAACAATGATTTAAAGTTTGTAGATCTTTATTATAATGTAAAATATATTGAATATTTAAAACATAAAAGTGCTATGATTAAAGTTGATAATCAGAAACTGGTGTCTGTCTATTTTTCTAGTTCCATTTTTTGTATCCTGTATATACGATAGTCAAATTTGTCAACGAGGCCATTTTAAGACAGGTTGCTATTTAATTAATTGAAATGGTTAATTTGCTATATCATATAATTATGTTCTAGATAAATTACACCCATCTGTTAAAAAAAATACAATAAAAAGTTGCGTTTTATGATGTCTTATTGCAGTTTCTAACTCAATTGCATAGGACTATTTCAAATGCAAGACTTTCGTTACCGTCCCTAACAAAGCCGTGAAGTGAAGCGTTTAAAGCCGACACTACGTAAAAGTTAGCGTCCATCAAGTAAACAATTAAGAAAGCGACCGAAGGGAGCGACCGGGGTTTCTTAATTGTTAACTATTTTCTTAATGAACACTTACTGGTTTAGCGTTAAACGTCATTTTGCTGACGGTTTGACGTCATTTGACTGACTCTGGGCGGAGTTACGAAGAAAATCTGAGATGATTGACGTTTGGAAGCGGATGTTTGCTATAGCAAAAACTCGCGCGACTTTGTAGTTTGTGCGCGACTCGTTCAGAATTGAATAAAGGGCGGAGTCTGTGCAATGTCATTTACGCTTGCACAGTGTTGACGAACGTCTTAATAATTTAAAACGAACTTATAATTAAATTATTTTGTAGACTGCGACACAATTTTGAATATTGAAGTGATTCCATTGGTTGTCAAATGAGGTTAATCTCTACAATGTACTACTACTTTAAGCTACTCGTTTTACTCTAAATGAACCGCCAGAACCATGTTTCTGGACTCCCAACTAGGCATCGGAGGCCGCCAGCTGTACGTATCCATTGTAGCTGATGGCTAAATGGCTTCGAGTACTCTCGAGAAATCTCGAAGTTATTAAATGCATTGCTTATTAAATCAAACTGATATTTTAAGCACTTCTAAGTGTCGTTTACCGGGCAATCAAATTATTGATAACAAGTTTTCATAATATTTGTATAGAAAATTTAAAGCGTTTATCTAACTGGACTCCGTGAAGATCAATGTTGAACCACAAGGGTGTGTGTCGCTATAAACGATTTAAATTATCGTGCAGGTTAAATTAAGCAATTAATTTCAATTCATCATGCCGGGTTTAGCTCAACATTTCTATTGTTTATATGATAATATTGACCTTTTGCGTATGTTTTTTTTTTCGTTTATTCTTTAACACTTTTATCATAGAATACAACACAAAGCTTCGATTTTAGTCGATTTTTGAGTATTAAAACAGAAAACACACTTACACGTACGCTATGATTTTCCATAAATAGATTTGAAAGACGAAAAAGATATGCCAATATATATTTATAGTTATTTTCACTTTCAATTAGATAAATGGCACAACCCCCAGTGGGATTATATTGTCTACACATCAAAAACATAATATTCGAACTTTAAACTTTAAAAAAAAGCACATAGAATCCGAATCACATCACTTTTACATTTGTGTGTCGTATATATTTGATAACAGTGCACTATATTAAGTATTTGTAGAAAAACGAAGGAACCGACAAACATTTTATTCTGGAGACGTGACACGGACTTAAAGATGGTAGGTTTGCCTTATTTATTTTTATCGAAAAAAATCAGTTTTTAATTAATATAATAATGGTAATTACTAGCAAACATGTAAAAGACAATGAACTATTTACACCATACGAATATGTGTTATGCTGCTAATATATTTATTAAACGTGTGTTAAGAATAACAGAATTAATAAAAAATTCTGACCAAAAGACCAGCACTATTGCGCTATAGAAAACTATTTTAAAGTATCGAGCCGGGCCCGATTAGCTCAGTCGGTTGCGCGTCTGACTATCAATCCAGGGGTCGTGAGTTCGAATTCCCCGCCCGGCAACAGTCTCCGTGATGATTGATATACGACATTGTGTCTCATTATCATTCGTCTCTCACCACTGATTCAAGTGGGAAAGTTATCAGTTACTTGCGGAGACGGGATGTGCTCGAGTACTGGTTAATCCCAGGAAACAGTGGTTAGGTTAACTGATCGTCTGTTAGCCTTCGATGGCATAAAAATGACGCATAATATTCAATCAATCAATTAAAGTATCGAATATCCTCTCTGAGTAGATCAATACAGAACTGATTAGAAGTACATGTATATGTCTTATTATTCTATTCACATTTATACGAACAAACAAATCCGTATTTTTAACTAGACTGGTAAATCTGGACAACTGCATATATATTACACTTTATGTTAGTAAAAACATATATCTAGTCACAGTTATAATATGTGGTGTAAACATGATTATTTTTATATATTTATTTTATACTATTTGAACGTATGTATGGGTATTTATATTTATTTCTACAAAATACGTGGTTGTCGTCCCACACCTGGTATGTTTGTGGGGTCAGGGGTGGGGGCTGGACATAGGATCAAAGGATCATGGGTTCGATCATATGCCTTGACAAAATGTGTGGTTCTTGCGCATATCTGCATATGCCTAGTACTGGTTCTACCCAGTAAGTCTTCAAGAAAGATCTGTCTAAATGTTGCACAATCGATGTAAAATAAATTTCATTTGTTTCCTCCTATATGGAGAGCACATACATAAAATAAAATAATTAATTACAATGCAAATTAAAAAGGGGCACAACTCGTGTAAATGATTGAAGTGCATCATATTGTGGTCATGTATTACAAAACTGTAATTTACTGAACAGAACAGCTAACCCGCCACCTTATATGTTATGTACCTGACATTCTATATACTTTCTTAAAAAAATATCAAAGCAATTTCCTTAAAATTTGGCCTTATATAAGAAAGAACATATAGATTATGTAAAAATACGTAATTGTCCGTTAATGACATTTACAACGTTTAGTAGCGCTACTCAAGATTTTGTCAAATATATTGGAAATACGAAAGTGGCGGGTTAGCTGTGCAGCACAGTATACTATTTAATTTTTCATCAGTTTTTTACCGATATGAAAGATAAAATATCAAGTATTCATTTTTTAAGAGTCTTACTCTTATTTTGAATTTCAAAACCAGCATGACTACAATAATTGATAATTTCTTAAATACAATGTTTCAGATAGTTAAACACAAATTTAGATTATATTAACTAAGCTCGATTGCGAACAAAGCTCAAAGCTTTTATGGGCCGCTTTCGAGTCCACTTCCTGGGTAGATCCAGTACTGAGTGATGTTATTGAGAGGCATCGAACCCGCAACCTCTGGCTTGAGCGGCACACACGCTATCCACTAAGCTACCACCCCGCTTAAACAGTAATATGTGGAGATTTAAAATCTACACATGGTTATACATGCTTAGGTGTACAGATTATTTTGATGCGTGAACGTGGATAAATTCCATTTTAAAGCTTAGCAATCTTTAGGTAAGCATAGGTAAACCTGACCCTTGACATTTGTTCGTGATACACGTGTCAATTGCCTACTTGTCAGGCAATTGAAAACTGCGTATGTTCGCTTGTACGAATCTTGCATTGATTCTATTGATCTGAAAAGCAAGTACATATATCTGATAACGCTATTGGGAACTTGTCTAGCAATTGACAATGTGAAAGTAAAAGATACATTTATTTTTTTAATACAAGATTGTTTGTTTGTTCTTTTCTTTAAACTCTGTCCGCTTATATGTCCGTGCATACATATACTCCAAGGAAACCTATACTGAATGAAACAGCCAACTTGCCACCTGCCGTTTCCTATTCTGAACGGAACAGCCAACCCGCCATCTGCCGTTTCCTATACTGAACGGAACAGCCAGTTCGCCACCTGCCGTTTCCTATACTGGACGGAACAGCCAACCCGCCACCTGCCGTTTCATGTACCTGACATTTTATGTATTTTCTAAAAAATTATTAAAACAATTTCCTTGAAATTTGGACATGACTTAGAAAGAACATGTCTGAAAATGTCATATACACAATACATAATTTAACAGTGCTACTCAATATACTGACGAAGATACTGAAAATACAAAAGCGGCGGGTTAGCTGTTCTGTTCAGTATGTACGGTTTACAAAATAAAATGTTGTCAATGTTGGTGCCATTCGCGTGCAAAAGTTATGTTAGTTTTCATTAAATCCGACCATTTGTTTTAGTTTTGTTAGTACTTGTATACAAACATTTGACAGCCGTTTCCCGACACTTCCACTTTTTCACGATCATTTTATTTTCTCCACTGAGCCCTTGTTTCGTCCCCCTCCCACCAACTTGTTCCGAAAGTATGTCAAGAACTTGCGGAATGGCGATGGGTCTACTCTGATTAAGTCCGACGTCTTCATCCACCAAAAAGCAACCAAACAAGTGGTAATCCATAAAAGACCTGTAATGTTTACCCCCCCCCCCCCCCCCCCCCCCCCCCATCTTGTGCTTTTATTGAATATATTGTGTGTACTGCTTGTCTGTTAACAGACTGTCGACCCGAGCAAACACTATTTGAATACTTATCAATTTATCACACATATACATTTTACTATTGTATACATATACATTCAACCGTTTGTTACGGCTCTGCAATGTGGGGATGGTGAATGCTTACTGAGTATTTATATTGGCATACACGCAGAAAGTGATATGTTTATGGCAAGTTGTAATTCAACGCAATAGTTCATGGTGCCAATGACTTATATGTACTAAGAAGGATAGGAAACTTGCATCTCTGATCTAAATATTGATAAAACAGCACGCGAAGGATTAAATATTTGACACATTAGTAATCCAGAAAGCAAAGGCAACTGACTTTTTAAACAAAAATATAAGTTTTATACAACCTTAGATGTTTTATATTTTTTAAATCACGTTACACAATCTTGAATTAAAAACATTGCAGTTTAAAGTAAAACCAAATTAGCAAATAATTTTGATTGTTGTAGTATACATATTTAGTAATCATAAGTGCTTCAGCAATTTTAAACACAGTTTGCAGAGAATTATCTTGTTTCGTAGAGAATTACTGTGTAAAGTAGCAATTTTGCTTTGTATTCAGTAGATGAATGTATGTAAATTATTAATTAAATAATACTTGAAAACGAGATTTCGCGAAATTTTACGTGAATTCGCGAGCGTTCACAAAATCTTAAATCAGAGTTTGTATTCACCAACCATTCTTGAGAACATTCTTAGACTTGAGCTTGAAAATCCAAATTTCAACCTTAGATATTTAGTTGACCATGGCATATAGAATAATTATAAGAGTTTATCTGGCTATATATTAGGTGTCCCTGCATGCTTACAAATTTTGACATTGATAAATGGTCACTAAATGTGTTTTTCAAAATTCTTTCTTGAGTTCAAGTCTAAGAATTTTATTGAGAATAGTTGGTGAATACTATCCCAGATATTTGTCCTTCTCTAAGACTATACAATTCCTTGATGGTGTTAAACATTAAGAGTTATTATTGAGTAACTTCATTGTATATGGATTGAATGTTCAGGGGTTAAATATTTGCTCTTGAATCTATCTTGTATTGGTAAGCGCAGTCTTCAGTTATACCCCGTTGTTGACATCCATCTCTAACATGGCATCGTGGGTTCGATCCTCCTCCGCCGCTACGTCCTTGAACAAGACACTTTACCCGCATATACTTAGTACTGGTTTTACACAGGGAAACTTCCAGCGTGGTTTGTCGAAGTTGTAAGAACTTTTACAATAAATAAATTTAAACAAAACGGGAGATATTACCGCGCGGTGGCAAAGGACCGTTGCATTATAATGAGTGGTATTTTTAATGACTTTTACCGCAAACGTTATAGGAACTCTGTCAGACTCACTGTGGCTACCTGCCGCTCTTATTCTTTATCCTAAGTTCATTATACATATGATTTTGTTGATGTTCTTTTTCAATTTGTAAGTTGATTTGGTTTTGTTTGTACATTGGGAGTGAGCCTGGAATATTCACAAACATGTCTGTGGGTGTCATATGACCTTTATGTGTTGGCAGTCCGCTAAACCACAAATTGTTACTTGGTTCATTCATTCATTCATTCATTCATTCGTTCGTTCGTTCGTTCGTTCGTTCGTTCGTTCGTTCGTTCGTTCGTTCGTTCGTTCTTTTGTTCAATCGTTCGTTCGTTCGTTCGTTCGTTCGTTTGTTCGTTCATTCACTCATTCATTCATTCGTTCATCCGTTCGTTCGTTCATTAATTTATTCACTTATTCGTTCGTTCGTTCGTTCATTCATTCATTTTTCATGTTTTCATTCATTCATTCTTTTAATCATTCATTGATTAATTCATTGATTAATTCATTCGTTCATTCATATATTCGTTCGTTCGTTCGTTCGTTCGTTCGTTCATTCATTTAAATTCATTCATTCATTCATTCATTCATTCATTCATTCATTCATTCATTCATTCATTCATTCATTCATTCATTCATTCATTCATTTACATTCATTCATTCATTCATTCATTTATTCATTCATTCATTCATTCATTCATTCATTCATTCATTCATTCATTCATTCATTCATTCATTTATTCATTCATTCTTCATTCTTCATTCGAGTCAGCTGACGCATGGGAAGTAATTTGATTTACGAGTTATGAACAAAAGGGTTTCTATGTAGTGTGTACAGTAATCCCCGACTTGAACAACAGTAATCCCCGACTTGAACAATAGTACTAGAAGCTTCCTTGATGTCTGGTCAACCCGGTGTTATTATAATGTGACTGGGCGGGATATCATACCATGTGTCTGCGGCATGATATTCCATTGTGACGGTGCTTAATAGAATACTGTCTCAAGTAGACACCGTCGACGACAACAACCACAACAACAACCACAACCACAACCACAACAACAACAACAATCAGAAACAACAACAGTGACAATTTCACAGAAACACACAATGCAAAAGCTTTTTAAAAGTGCATGACATTTTTTTGTTATTATTTTGTGACTTTTAGCATATTTCAGGCTTATTTTTGACTACTTGTAGATCATATCGTCTGTATGTTTAAATCTAGTTTAATCCGTATCGGGCTTAGAGGGAATCCCTCATGACCCTGTAAGTATTAAATTGGTTTTTATCGTACAGATAAGTTTCCGAAGATAGTTATAGCAAATCCATGACCTCCGTTGAACTCGGGGATGTTAACACTTAAAAATACGTTAGTTGGACAAACACAACTGAAGTATCGTGTAAACTTGGGGATTGAAAATGTACGGGTCAGCGGACATTTAGTCAATACGTAATCGTTATTCGGCTTTTGAGAAGTCTAAAACTCCAGGTTTAACTCAATTATTTTAATGAGCTGTCGGCATTCAGATCAGAAATATATTCAGGTTCAGTAATATCTGAAATTGTACTATCTAGATCTAGTTTCTGCAACTGGATTTTACTATTTTACTGGTATTTAACTGAAGGTCCTTTTTAAAATCTATACATAATCCTGACACTGGGTCATATTTTGTCCTACCCGTGGGTTGTAACGCTGTAACCCGAGGGTTGTGGTATTCAGAAGCGTTGAAACATCTTCTATGAAAGTACACTTGCTTTACAGTTTATGGGTACAGTCAAACCTGTCTTAAACAGCAAGTCAAAGGAAGGAGCAAAAGTGGCCTTTTAAGACAGGTTCACGGTTGTTAAATGCAGGTTGATTTGCTCTTAAGGCATATAAATGGGAAATAACAAATATGGCTTATTAAGACAAGTGGCTGCTTAAATAAGGTGACCACTTATACAGGTTTAATTGTAGAATAAACTCACGTTCCTCTGCCAACCAGGGCGGGGACTCCAACTTCTAAATATTCTTATACAGAGAAACTTAACAAACTTCTCTGAAACACCAATGTTGGTATATAGATATTTCATATGTAACAAATGTCCATGTTCCTTTATCAAGCATGTTCGAATTATAACTCTGGAGTCGTATCTAACATAGGGCATTAAAATATTAGAATAAAAAAAAACATAATACAATATTCTCTTCTAAAACTTTAGATGCTTTATTTTATATTTTATATATTTCATACTGTTATGGTCTCATACCAAGTTTGTTCAAATCATGACCTTGATGTCATACTAGTATTTGTCACCACCCCCGGGTATATATTCGGATTAGAGACCACCTCAGGCATACTTTGACCTCTTTCTTACCTCTTAACAAAGCCGTGTCCGGTAAGCTTACACGGTAGCGGGTTTGCTTTTCAATTCTTGGGTCGTGAGTTCGAATACCCACCTTGTGATAGAAAAACAACATTAAGTCTCATTATCATCTGTCTCTCACCGCTGTTACAAGTGGGAAACTTTTTTAGTTACTAACGAAGATGGTTGTGCTCGAGTACTTGTTAACTGTCCAGAACCCCAGGAAATAATGGTTAGGTTAACTGTTGATGGCATGAAAATGACGCAAACTATTCAGACCTCTTCACAGAAAGTTTAGCAATAAATGGCTGCTACACAGAATGATTGACAGATCTTATACACATATATTTCTACAATATAAACTAGCCGCATGTCCCGTAATGTGCTGAAAGGAGCTTAAATCCGAATCTAAATGAGCCCAATTACACACGAATCTCTGATGGTCTTCGTATAATAGGTGATTTAATATCGTACACGTTGAATGCCTCTTGTAAATGAATGCTTAATAAATAAATAAATAAAGTTGAATGAGTGACATACTTATCAAATAATTTAGATCTACATGTTCTATGATATCTTATCTGACGTTCTATTCGCGTGACTGAGCATTCTTTGTGAGGGCCAATTAATAGACGCATTTGTTTGATGTTGACGAAAATAATAACAATGCTTGAATATCAATATTTGATAAGCATGGACGTTAATACTTCATTATTGTCTGATTTAGCGAGATACAATTCTCAATATGTCAAACGTTTGCGAGATTTCAATCAGGAACGAGTTGTCAGTTTTTCTTTCTTTACATTATTTTTCATTGATGTGCTCTTCATTTGATTTAATTAATTAATCTGAGGATTTAATTGACGTAAGGTAAGTTGGATGTTTGATGTCCGATTGATTTAGGGTTGTTACCCATGTAACGGTCATGTTGTATAAAATGTGTTTTTAATGGGGTTTAACGCCATTTTCAACACATTTCAGGTTATATATGGCATATCCAGTTTTACAGTTGGAGGAAGGCCTCAGACTGAATCAGACTAAGTAGAGCCACTGTCCTTCCGCAAGTAACTGGAAACTTTCTCGCATAATATTTTTGGAGCGAGCGGGACTCGAACCTATAACCTTAGCGGTGACAGGTAAGTGATCTTGAGACGGCGCCTAGACCACTAAGCCACGGAGGATCCTTTGTATGAAATATAAAACTATCTGAGCAAAATTAAACGTTTCCTTACTTGACAAAGCCGGGTCTGATTTGCTCAATTAGTAACTTGACGAGTCTGACTATCAATCCAGCGATCGTGAGTTAGAATCATCGCCCGGCCACAGTCTTCGTGGTGATTGATATACGACATTGTGTCTTATGATTATAAGTCTCAAACCGCTGATTCAAGTGAGGAAAGTTATCAGAACGTCCAGCGTCATTTTTTTGCCATCGAGGTCTAACAGACGATCGGTTAACCTAACCGCTCCTTGATCCTGGAAGGTTAAACCGCCCTCAAGCACACAACTCCATCTCCGCAAGTGCCAGTTACTTGCCGAAGGACAGTGATTTTACTTAGATTCATTCTGAGGTCTTCCTCCGCTATTAAAACTGGGTATGCCATATGTAACCTGAAATGTGTTGAATATGGCATTAAACCTCATTCAAAAAAAAAAAAGAATTGTTAAAATGTGTTAAAATCACCATGTGTTAATTTTGTCTAATGTATGAGTGATCATGCAGAGGTTTAACATCGTAAGAATTACAAACTTCAGGACATTGACAGAGTTTAATGAAGCGTAGAGCAGTGCACCCTGGGAGAGATTGTTTATCTGCATGTGTTATATTCATCACTGGTTCTGCACAGTAAGACATCATGCATAATTTATCTAAGCTGTACGAAATTTTTTCACACTTCGCTGTAAAGTTCTAAAATTTGTTTAAACTTTATCTGTCATGTCTACATACATTTAAACCTGTTTTAAGCAGCCAGTTAGCCAAGTCAAGCAGTTACAGATATAGTCAAACCTGTGTAAGTGGTCACCTCTATTGAGCAGCCACATTTACTATTTCCCATTTCTATGCTTTCATAGCAAACTAACTAGTATTAAGCAAAAACCTGTCTTAACAGGTCATTTTTGCTCCTTTCCCTGACTGGCTGCTTAAAACAGGTTTGACTGTATATGATTAATCAAGTCTGTTTAAAGCATTAAACTGAGTTAAGAAACCTTATTTGTTCTAAAGACTGGTTTGTCTGTGTTTAATTATTTTATCTATATAGGTCATTATAAATTAATTGCTAGATTATCATCCAAATTTTTCTTAAAAACAGGGAGGGTGGGAGGATTTTATTTTTTATTTCTATTTTTATAATATTTTTTTTATGAAAATAAAAAGGGTCCACATAGGGGATAGTAATCTAGCAATCTAGCAATTAATTTATTATGGCCTTAACCATGTTTGAAAGATTTGATGCAATTCACCATGACATTCAAAGGGACACAACAATATCGTTAATTTTTCTCTTGACACTATTTCTGAATATTATATACCTGCATGATGCAAATATGAAATTGATATTCTTGGACCCTTATCTTTATCTTTATTTTGGAAAGGGGAATAACTCTTGTAAATGATTGAAAGAAATCACATTTGGCATATTTGCAGTCATAATGTAAAGTAATTATAATTTCTTTGTGATTTGTTGGTTTTAGAATTTGTTTTATTGACCACTAGTTTTATGAAAAATGTTATTAATTTTCTTAAAGAAACATGGAATTTCAAATTATTATACATGAACAGTTGAACCTGTAAGTGGTCACCTCTATTCAGCAGCCACCTGTCTTAAGTAGCCACTTTTGCTATTTCCCATTTCTATGCTTTCAGAACAAAGTAACCTGTATTAAGCAACCACCTCTCTTAAAAGTCCACTTTTGCCCATTCCCTTGACTGGCTGCTTAAGACAGGTTTCACTGTACTTCGATTGATATCTTCATGTGGTCACATGTTTAAAGGTATAGAGGTTTATTCCATGCGCAAACATGAGTAAAATTTGATTTCAACATTGAGTTGTGTCCCTTTAATTTGATCACTTTCACAACCAGGAAGTTGAATGTGATCTTTAATACTGAGATGACTAAAAGTCATTTGTTTATCTATTTATAATAAAATTACCTATATCCAGGTATGTGTGTACGAAATGTTACATTTTATCTTCGTCAGGCATTTGGTGGCCTTGGTTTGTCATGTGATGTTCCTTTGGCGGAATTCTATAAACGGGCAAGAATCATACGCATTGCTGACGGTCCTGATGAGGTTCATAGGAGAACTCTTGCAAGGCTTGAGTACCGCAAATATTCAAAGGCAAAAATATAGAGACCATCAGTTGAAATTGCAGTCAAACTTGTCTTAAGCAGCCAATCAATGGAAGAAGTAAAATTGGTCTAAATAAGACAGGTTGAAAAATTTACATAAGATTCTTACACATACAGTAGATATCTCATATTTTATATATTTTATGAGAACAGTAGAATGTGTTTGTAGACGACTGCAGATGTGATTTTTTGAAATATTTATACAAATATAAGTATGCATATAAGTGCTGGTCACATGACAGATTATACGCATGAAAGTACTGGTCACACGACAAATTATATGCATATAAGTGCTGGTCACATGACAGATTATATGCATAAAAGTACTGGTCACATGTCAGATTATACGCATATAAGTGCTGGTTACATGACTGATTATATGCACATGACGGGTTATATGCATATAAGTGCTGGTCACATGACAGATTATACGCATAACAGTACTGGTCACATGACAGATTATATGCATATAAGTACTGGTCACGATACATATGTTTTTGAGGGGTTTAATGGTATTGTGAGTTGTGATATTACATGTACATGTATGTCTGGACCCGGTCTTAAATAGTTTGTTCATGAATGGAGGTCTCTACTTTTTCCATTGGTGCTATTAAGAGTGACTTGTTGCATTGTTGTTTTCTTTATTTCTAAATGCACAATTTGTAATATATACATGTGTCACATGATATTTTGTAACACTTTCTGATCACAGTTTTATAAAGATTTTTACGGTCAAATATCACACAAGTGTTGTCAAGTGGTCTTAGGCAGTGTCTCAAGGTCAAAGGTTCAAATCCCATTTGGATTAAATAATTTATGCAAGAAAGTTTGCCAGGTACTTGAGGTAGGACAGTGGTTCTATTCAGATTTGTTCTGAGGTCTCCACCAATAAAACTAGATATACTATATATAATCTGAAATGTGTTTTTTGTAATCAGAAATGTGTTTTTTGTAACTCACCTGATCAAAGCTTTTATAATTTCTGGACCTGGTTCTACCGAGGAACACCTTGGGAATATTTATCTAGTATATTGTAAAACTTTCACAATCATTGTAAAATAGATAAGTTTAAAGTTGATTGATAACTACTCAGATAAGATATTGGTACATATTGTAACAATGAAATCTGGACCATGATTTAAAGTTTGTAGATCTTTATTATAATGTTAAATATATTGAATATTTAAAACATAAAAGTGCTATGATTAAAGTTGATAATCAGAAACTGGTGTCTGTCTATTTTTCTAGTTCCATTTTTTGTATCCTGTATATACGATAGTCAAATTTGTCAACGAGGCCATTTTAAGACAGGTTGCTATTTAATTAATTGAAATGGTTAATTTGCTATATCATATAATTATGTTCTAGATAAATTACACCCATCTGTTAAAAAAAATACAATAAAAAGTTGCGTTTTATGATGTCTTATTGCAGTTTCTAACTCAATTGCATAGGACTATTTCAAATGCAAGACTTTCGTTACCGTCCCTAACAAAGCCGTGAAGTGAAGCGTTTAAAGCCGACACTACGTAAAAGTTAGCGTCCATCAAGTAAACAATTAAGAAAGCGACCGAAGGGAGCGACCGGGGTTTCTTAATTGTTAACTATTTTCTTAATGAACACTTACTGGTTTAGCGTTAAACGTCATTTTGCTGACGGTTTGACGTCATTTGACTGACTCTGGGCGGAGTTACGAAGAAAATCTGAGATGATTGACGTTTGGAAGCGGATGTTTGCTATAGCAAAAACTCGCGCGACTTTGTAGTTTGTGCGCGACTCGTTCAGAATTGAATAAAGGGCGGAGTCTGTGCAATGTCATTTACGCTTGCACAGTGTTGACGAACGTCTTAATAATTTAAAACGAACTTATAATTAAATTATTTTGTAGACTGCGACACAATTTTGAATATTGAAGTGATTCCATTGGTTGTCAAATGAGGTTAATCTCTACAATGTACTACTACTTTAAGCTACTCGTTTTACTCTAAATGAACCGCCAGAACCATGTTTCTGGACTCCCAACTAGGCATCGGAGGCCGCCAGCTGTACGTATCCATTGTAGCTGATGGCTAAATGGCTTCGAGTACTCTCGAGAAATCTCGAAGTTATTAAATGCATTGCTTATTAAATCAAACTGATATTTTAAGCACTTCTAAGTGTCGTTTACCGGGCAATCAAATTATTGATAACAAGTTTTCATAATATTTGTATAGAAAATTTAAAGCGTTTATCTAACTGGACTCCGTGAAGATCAATGTTGAACCACAAGGGTGTGTGTCGCTATAAACGATTTAAATTATCGTGCAGGTTAAATTAAGCAATTAATTTCAATTCATCATGCCGGGTTTAGCTCAACATTTCTATTGTTTATATGATAATATTGACCTTTTGCGTATGTTTTTTTTTTCGTTTATTCTTTAACACTTTTATCATAGAATACAACACAAAGCTTCGATTTTAGTCGATTTTTGAGTATTAAAACAGAAAACACACTTACACGTACGCTATGATTTTCCATAAATAGATTTGAAAGACGAAAAAGATATGCCAATATATATTTATAGTTATTTTCACTTTCAATTAGATAAATGGCACAACCCCCAGTGGGATTATATTGTCTACACATCAAAAACATAATATTCGAACTTTAAACTTTAAAAAAAAGCACATAGAATCCGAATCACATCACTTTTACATTTGTGTGTCGTATATATTTGATAACAGTGCACTATATTAAGTATTTGTAGAAAAACGAAGGAACCGACAAACATTTTATTCTGGAGACGTGACACGGACTTAAAGATGGTAGGTTTGCCTTATTTATTTTTATCGAAAAAAATCAGTTTTTAATTAATATAATAATGGTAATTACTAGCAAACATGTAAAAGACAATGAACTATTTACACCATACGAATATGTGTTATGCTGCTAATATATTTATTAAACGTGTGTTAAGAATAACAGAATTAATAAAAAATTCTGACCAAAAGACCAGCACTATTGCGCTATAGAAAACTATTTTAAAGTATCGAGCCGGGCCCGATTAGCTCAGTCGGTTGCGCGTCTGACTATCAATCCAGGGGTCGTGAGTTCGAATTCCCCGCCCGGCAACAGTCTCCGTGATGATTGATATACGACATTGTGTCTCATTATCATTCGTCTCTCACCACTGATTCAAGTGGGAAAGTTATCAGTTACTTGCGGAGACGGGATGTGCTCGAGTACTGGTTAATCCCAGGAAACAGTGGTTAGGTTAACTGATCGTCTGTTAGCCTTCGATGGCATAAAAATGACGCATAATATTCAATCAATCAATTAAAGTATCGAATATCCTCTCTGAGTAGATCAATACAGAACTGATTAGAAGTACATGTATATGTCTTATTATTCTATTCACATTTATACGAACAAACAAATCCGTATTTTTAACTAGACTGGTAAATCTGGACAACTGCATATATATTACACTTTATGTTAGTAAAAACATATATCTAGTCACAGTTATAATATGTGGTGTAAACATGATTATTTTTATATATTTATTTTATACTATTTGAACGTATGTATGGGTATTTATATTTATTTCTACAAAATACGTGGTTGTCGTCCCACACCTGGTATGTTTGTGGGGTCAGGGGTGGGGGCTGGACATAGGATCAAAGGATCATGGGTTCGATCATATGCCTTGACAAAATGTGTGGTTCTTGCGCATATCTGCATATGCCTAGTACTGGTTCTACCCAGTAAGTCTTCAAGAAAGATCTGTCTAAATGTTGCACAATCGATGTAAAATAAATTTCATTTGTTTCCTCCTATATGGAGAGCACATACATAAAATAAAATAATTAATTACAATGCAAATTAAAAAGGGGCACAACTCGTGTAAATGATTGAAGTGCATCATATTGTGGTCATGTATTACAAAACTGTAATTTACTGAACAGAACAGCTAACCCGCCACCTTATATGTTATGTACCTGACATTCTATATACTTTCTTAAAAAAATATCAAAGCAATTTCCTTAAAATTTGGCCTTATATAAGAAAGAACATATAGATTATGTAAAAATACGTAATTGTCCGTTAATGACATTTACAACGTTTAGTAGCGCTACTCAAGATTTTGTCAAATATATTGGAAATACGAAAGTGGCGGGTTAGCTGTGCAGCACAGTATACTATTTAATTTTTCATCAGTTTTTTACCGATATGAAAGATAAAATATCAAGTATTCATTTTTTAAGAGTCTTACTCTTATTTTGAATTTCAAAACCAGCATGACTACAATAATTGATAATTTCTTAAATACAATGTTTCAGATAGTTAAACACAAATTTAGATTATATTAACTAAGCTCGATTGCGAACAAAGCTCAAAGCTTTTATGGGCCGCTTTCGAGTCCACTTCCTGGGTAGATCCAGTACTGAGTGATGTTATTGAGAGGCATCGAACCCGCAACCTCTGGCTTGAGCGGCACACACGCTATCCACTAAGCTACCACCCCGCTTAAACAGTAATATGTGGAGATTTAAAATCTACACATGGTTATACATGCTTAGGTGTACAGATTATTTTGATGCGTGAACGTGGATAAATTCCATTTTAAAGCTTAGCAATCTTTAGGTAAGCATAGGTAAACCTGACCCTTGACATTTGTTCGTGATACACGTGTCAATTGCCTACTTGTCAGGCAATTGAAAACTGCGTATGTTCGCTTGTACGAATCTTGCATTGATTCTATTGATCTGAAAAGCAAGTACATATATCTGATAACGCTATTGGGAACTTGTCTAGCAATTGACAATGTGAAAGTAAAAGATACATTTATTTTTTTAATACAAGATTGTTTGTTTGTTCTTTTCTTTAAACTCTGTCCGCTTATATGTCCGTGCATACATATACTCCAAGGAAACCTATACTGAATGAAACAGCCAACTTGCCACCTGCCGTTTCCTATTCTGAACGGAACAGCCAACCCGCCATCTGCCGTTTCCTATACTGAACGGAACAGCCAGTTCGCCACCTGCCGTTTCCTATACTGGACGGAACAGCCAACCCGCCACCTGCCGTTTCATGTACCTGACATTTTATGTATTTTCTAAAAAATTATTAAAACAATTTCCTTGAAATTTGGACATGACTTAGAAAGAACATGTCTGAAAATGTCATATACACAATACATAATTTAACAGTGCTACTCAATATACTGACGAAGATACTGAAAATACAAAAGCGGCGGGTTAGCTGTTCTGTTCAGTATGTACGGTTTACAAAATAAAATGTTGTCAATGTTGGTGCCATTCGCGTGCAAAAGTTATGTTAGTTTTCATTAAATCCGACCATTTGTTTTAGTTTTGTTAGTACTTGTATACAAACATTTGACAGCCGTTTCCCGACACTTCCACTTTTTCACGATCATTTTATTTTCTCCACTGAGCCCTTGTTTCGTCCCCCTCCCACCAACTTGTTCCGAAAGTATGTCAAGAACTTGCGGAATGGCGATGGGTCTACTCTGATTAAGTCCGACGTCTTCATCCACCAAAAAGCAACCAAACAAGTGGTAATCCATAAAAGACCTGTAATGTTTACCCCCCCCCCCCCCCCCCCCCCCCATCTTGTGCTTTTATTGAATATATTGTGTGTACTGCTTGTCTGTTAACAGACTGTCGACCCGAGCAAACACTATTTGAATACTTATCAATTTATCACACATATACATTTTACTATTGTATACATATACATTCAACCGTTTGTTACGGCTCTGCAATGTGGGGATGGTGAATGCTTACTGAGTATTTATATTGGCATACACGCAGAAAGTGATATGTTTATGGCAAGTTGTAATTCAACGCAATAGTTCATGGTGCCAATGACTTATATGTACTAAGAAGGATAGGAAACTTGCATCTCTGATCTAAATATTGATAAAACAGCACGCGAAGGATTAAATATTTGACACATTAGTAATCCAGAAAGCAAAGGCAACTGACTTTTTAAACAAAAATATAAGTTTTATACAACCTTAGATGTTTTATATTTTTTAAATCACGTTACACAATCTTGAATTAAAAACATTGCAGTTTAAAGTAAAACCAAATTAGCAAATAATTTTGATTGTTGTAGTATACATATTTAGTAATCATAAGTGCTTCAGCAATTTTAAACACAGTTTGCAGAGAATTATCTTGTTTCGTAGAGAATTACTGTGTAAAGTAGCAATTTTGCTTTGTATTCAGTAGATGAATGTATGTAAATTATTAATTAAATAATACTTGAAAACGAGATTTCGCGAAATTTTACGTGAATTCGCGAGCGTTCACAAAATCTTAAATCAGAGTTTGTATTCACCAACCATTCTTGAGAACATTCTTAGACTTGAGCTTGAAAATCCAAATTTCAACCTTAGATATTTAGTTGACCATGGCATATAGAATAATTATAAGAGTTTATCTGGCTATATATTAGGTGTCCCTGCATGCTTACAAATTTTGACATTGATAAATGGTCACTAAATGTGTTTTTCAAAATTCTTTCTTGAGTTCAAGTCTAAGAATTTTATTGAGAATAGTTGGTGAATACTATCCCAGATATTTGTCCTTCTCTAAGACTATACAATTCCTTGATGGTGTTAAACATTAAGAGTTATTATTGAGTAACTTCATTGTATATGGATTGAATGTTCAGGGGTTAAATATTTGCTCTTGAATCTATCTTGTATTGGTAAGCGCAGTCTTCAGTTATACCCCGTTGTTGACATCCATCTCTAACATGGCATCGTGGGTTCGATCCTCCTCCGCCGCTACGTCCTTGAACAAGACACTTTACCCGCATATACTTAGTACTGGTTTTACACAGGGAAACTTCCAGCGTGGTTTGTCGAAGTTGTAAGAACTTTTACAATAAATAAATTTAAACAAAACGGGAGATATTACCGCGCGGTGGCAAAGGACCGTTGCATTATAATGAGTGGTATTTTTAATGACTTTTACCGCAAACGTTATAGGAACTCTGTCAGACTCACTGTGGCTACCTGCCGCTCTTATTCTTTATCCTAAGTTCATTATACATATGATTTTGTTGATGTTCTTTTTCAATTTGTAAGTTGATTTGGTTTTGTTTGTACATTGGGAGTGAGCCTGGAATATTCACAAACATGTCTGTGGGTGTCATATGACCTTTATGTGTTGGCAGTCCGCTAAACCACAAATTGTTACTTGGTTCATTCATTCATTCATTCATTCATTCATTCGTTCGTTCGTTCGTTCGTTCGTTCGTTCGTTCGTTCGTTCGTTCGTTCGTTCGTTCGTTCTTTTGTTCAATCGTTCGTTCGTTCGTTCGTTCGTTCGTTTGTTCGTTCATTCACTCATTCATTCATTCGTTCATCCGTTCGTTCGTTCATTAATTTATTCACTTATTCGTTCGTTCGTTCGTTCATTCATTCATTTTTCATGTTTTCATTCATTCATTCTTTTAATCATTCATTGATTAATTCATTGATTAATTCATTCGTTCATTCATATATTCGTTCGTTCGTTCGTTCGTTCGTTCGTTCATTCATTTAAATTCATTCATTCATTCATTCATTCATTCATTCATTCATTCATTCATTCATTCATTCATTCATTCATTCATTCATTCATTTACATTCATTCATTCATTCATTCATTTATTCATTCATTCATTCATTCATTCATTCATTCATTCATTCATTCATTCATTCATTCATTCATTCATTCATTTATTCATTCATTCTTCATTCTTCATTCGAGTCAGCTGACGCATGGGAAGTAATTTGATTTACGAGTTATGAACAAAAGGGTTTCTATGTAGTGTGTACAGTAATCCCCGACTTGAACAACAGTAATCCCCGACTTGAACAATAGTACTAGAAGCTTCCTTGATGTCTGGTCAACCCGGTGTTATTATAATGTGACTGGGCGGGATATCATACCATGTGTCTGCGGCATGATATTCCATTGTGACGGTGCTTAATAGAATACTGTCTCAAGTAGACACCGTCGACGACAACAACCACAACAACAACCACAACCACAACCACAACAACAACAACAATCAGAAACAACAACAGTGACAATTTCACAGAAACACACAATGCAAAAGCTTTTTAAAAGTGCATGACATTTTTTTGTTATTATTTTGTGACTTTTAGCATATTTCAGGCTTATTTTTGACTACTTGTAGATCATATCGTCTGTATGTTTAAATCTAGTTTAATCCGTATCGGGCTTAGAGGGAATCCCTCATGACCCTGTAAGTATTAAATTGGTTTTTATCGTACAGATAAGTTTCCGAAGATAGTTATAGCAAATCCATGACCTCCGTTGAACTCGGGGATGTTAACACTTAAAAATACGTTAGTTGGACAAACACAACTGAAGTATCGTGTAAACTTGGGGATTGAAAATGTACGGGTCAGCGGACATTTAGTCAATACGTAATCGTTATTCGGCTTTTGAGAAGTCTAAAACTCCAGGTTTAACTCAATTATTTTAATGAGCTGTCGGCATTCAGATCAGAAATATATTCAGGTTCAGTAATATCTGAAATTGTACTATCTAGATCTAGTTTCTGCAACTGGATTTTACTATTTTACTGGTATTTAACTGAAGGTCCTTTTTAAAATCTATACATAATCCTGACACTGGGTCATATTTTGTCCTACCCGTGGGTTGTAACGCTGTAACCCGAGGGTTGTGGTATTCAGAAGCGTTGAAACATCTTCTATGAAAGTACACTTGCTTTACAGTTTATGGGTACAGTCAAACCTGTCTTAAACAGCAAGTCAAAGGAAGGAGCAAAAGTGGCCTTTTAAGACAGGTTCACGGTTGTTAAATGCAGGTTGATTTGCTCTTAAGGCATATAAATGGGAAATAACAAATATGGCTTATTAAGACAAGTGGCTGCTTAAATAAGGTGACCACTTATACAGGTTTAATTGTAGAATAAACTCACGTTCCTCTGCCAACCAGGGCGGGGACTCCAACTTCTAAATATTCTTATACAGAGAAACTTAACAAACTTCTCTGAAACACCAATGTTGGTATATAGATATTTCATATGTAACAAATGTCCATGTTCCTTTATCAAGCATGTTCGAATTATAACTCTGGAGTCGTATCTAACATAGGGCATTAAAATATTAGAATAAAAAAAAACATAATACAATATTCTCTTCTAAAACTTTAGATGCTTTATTTTATATTTTATATATTTCATACTGTTATGGTCTCATACCAAGTTTGTTCAAATCATGACCTTGATGTCATACTAGTATTTGTCACCACCCCCGGGTATATATTCGGATTAGAGACCACCTCAGGCATACTTTGACCTCTTTCTTACCTCTTAACAAAGCCGTGTCCGGTAAGCTTACACGGTAGCGGGTTTGCTTTTCAATTCTTGGGTCGTGAGTTCGAATACCCACCTTGTGATAGAAAAACAACATTAAGTCTCATTATCATCTGTCTCTCACCGCTGTTACAAGTGGGAAACTTTTTTAGTTACTAACGAAGATGGTTGTGCTCGAGTACTTGTTAACTGTCCAGAACCCCAGGAAATAATGGTTAGGTTAACTGTTGATGGCATGAAAATGACGCAAACTATTCAGACCTCTTCACAGAAAGTTTAGCAATAAATGGCTGCTACACAGAATGATTGACAGATCTTATACACATATATTTCTACAATATAAACTAGCCGCATGTCCCGTAATGTGCTGAAAGGAGCTTAAATCCGAATCTAAATGAGCCCAATTACACACGAATCTCTGATGGTCTTCGTATAATAGGTGATTTAATATCGTACACGTTGAATGCCTCTTGTAAATGAATGCTTAATAAATAAATAAATAAAGTTGAATGAGTGACATACTTATCAAATAATTTAGATCTACATGTTCTATGATATCTTATCTGACGTTCTATTCGCGTGACTGAGCATTCTTTGTGAGGGCCAATTAATAGACGCATTTGTTTGATGTTGACGAAAATAATAACAATGCTTGAATATCAATATTTGATAAGCATGGACGTTAATACTTCATTATTGTCTGATTTAGCGAGATACAATTCTCAATATGTCAAACGTTTGCGAGATTTC
This sequence comes from Panopea generosa, assembly GCA_029582155.1. NCBI lineage: Eukaryota > Metazoa > Mollusca > Bivalvia > Adapedonta > Hiatellidae > Panopea > Panopea generosa. The sequence goes on along the minus strand of CM055911.1, from coordinate 45,338,742 downwards.
AATCAGGAACGAGTTGTCAGTTTTTCTTTCTTTACATTATTTTTCATTGATGTGCTCTTCATTTGATTTAATTAATTAATCTGAGGATTTAATTGACGTAAGGTAAGTTGGATGTTTGATGTCCGATTGATTTAGGGTTGTTACCCATGTAACGGTCATGTTGTATAAAATGTGTTTTTAATGGGGTTTAACGCCATTTTCAACACATTTCAGGTTATATATGGCATATCCAGTTTTACAGTTGGAGGAAGGCCTCAGACTGAATCAGACTAAGTAGAGCCACTGTCCTTCCGCAAGTAACTGGAAACTTTCTCGCATAATATTTTTGGAGCGAGCGGGACTCGAACCTATAACCTTAGCGGTGACAGGTAAGTGATCTTGAGACGGCGCCTAGACCACTAAGCCACGGAGGATCCTTTGTATGAAATATAAAACTATCTGAGCAAAATTAAACGTTTCCTTACTTGACAAAGCCGGGTCTGATTTGCTCAATTAGTAACTTGACGAGTCTGACTATCAATCCAGCGATCGTGAGTTAGAATCATCGCCCGGCCACAGTCTTCGTGGTGATTGATATACGACATTGTGTCTTATGATTATAAGTCTCAAACCGCTGATTCAAGTGAGGAAAGTTATCAGAACGTCCAGCGTCATTTTTTTGCCATCGAGGTCTAACAGACGATCGGTTAACCTAACCGCTCCTTGATCCTGGAAGGTTAAACCGCCCTCAAGCACACAACTCCATCTCCGCAAGTAACAAGTTACTTATAACTTACACGTTACATATGCACTTTAACCAAGTTAACAAATATATATAAAACTCTACGACCATTTAGTAATAAGCATTGTTGAGCCTTAAATTTGTTGTCCTTACCGATGGACGTATATCGAATTCTTTATTATTACGGACGTGTCCCGTTAACGTGTGCTTATGTTTGGTATTGATATAAATATGTTGAAACTAGACTTATTGTATGTATCGTTGAACGGTACAGTTATATATTCAGATTTCTGCTCAGTATTTTTTTCGTATTTCATTTAGATTTCTGCCCAGCATTTGATTTAGACATATTTGATAATTTCAAACTTGTCCACAAAGGCTTTATGTTAGCATATTGTGATTGATGGATTGGATATTATCGTCTGTTTATGCCATCGAGGGCCTACAGACGATCCTGAAAGGTTAACGTTTAGCGTCGTTTCATGCCATCGAGGGCTAACAGACGATCAGTTAACCTAATCACTGTTTCCTGGGATTAACCAGTACTCGAGCACACTCCATCTCCGCAAGTAACTGATAACTTTCCCATTTGAATCAGCGGTGAGAGACGAATGATAATGAGACACAATGTCGTATATCAATCATCACGGAGTCTGTTGCCGGACAGGGATTGGAACTGTGAATAGCTATTTAAAAACAGACACAAACGCAATTGTAAAACTTAAAATTGTAAAACTATACACTTACAAATGAATTTGCGGAATGAACCTAGAACCTTGATACCTGCTGAACTACATGGTTTCAACAATTTCTGTTGAATTATTTATTATTACGGACGTGTCCCATTAACGTGTGTTTATGTATGGTATCGATATACTAGTCTTACTGTATGTATCGGTGAATGGTACATTATATATTCAGATTTGATATAGATTTCTGTTCAGTATTTTATTTAGATTTCTGTTCGGTATGTCATTTAGATTTCTGTTCGGTATATTATTTAGAAATTCTGCACAACATTTCATCCAGACATACTTGATAATTCCAAACTTGTCCATAATGGTTTAATGTAAACATTTTGACTAGAACAAGTGAATAGCTATTTAAAAACAGACACCTACGCGATTGTAAAACTTGAAATTGTATAATTTTACATGCTGAGATCATGTGTTCGGTTATGAAAGAAAGTTTCCCGTGCGGAAGGACGATGCTTTTACTCAAATTGAAATAAATTTTACCTCTTCTTCCACCAAAATAGAACTTGATAACATACACAAACCAAAAATATGATGGAATTGGTGCAAACCCGTATTAATACGGTCCCCTTTCATTTATGAATTTATTTTAGCAGAACTGATTTTTATCCACTTGCTATATTTTATCCGAAACATGAACGGAGTGTCGATTCGTATCTTGTCAACAATATTTTTGTTTCTGTAGCAAGTAGAAGTTGTCGTAATAAAACAATGGAACTGTTGCGTCATTTTTATGCTATCGAGGGCTAACAGACGATCCGTTAACCTAATCAATGTTTCCTGGCCGTCACTTTTATCATGGTATCTATTATAGGCCATGGTATTAAACTTCGGTTTCAACAGTTCCATTGTTATATTACGACAACTTGACTTACTACAGAAACATAAACTTTTATCATGGTATCTATTATAGGCCATGGTATTAAACTTCGGTTTCAACAGTTCCATTGTTATATTACGACAACTTGACTTACTACAGAAACATAAACTTTTATCATGGTATCTATTATAGGCCATTGTATTAAATTTCGGTTTCAACAGTTCCATTGTTATATTACGACAACTTGACTTACTACAGAAACATAAACTTTTATCATGGTATCTGTTATAGGCCATTGTATTAAACTTCGGTATCAACAGTTCCATTGTTATATTACGGCAACTTGACTTACTACAGAAACATAAACTTTTATCATGGTATGTATTATAGGTCATGGTATTAAACTTCGGTTTCAACAGTTCCATCAAATCCCCGCCTGGCAACAGTCTCCGTGATGATTGATATACGACATTGTGTCTCATGATCATTCGTCTCTCACCGCTGATTCAAATGGGAAAGTTATCAGTTACTTGCCGAGATGGGGTGTTCTCGAGTACAGGTTAACCTTTCAGGATCCCAGGAAACAGTGGTTAGGTTATCTGATCGTCTGTTAGCACTCGATGGCATAAAACGA